>UCOJ01000070.1:0-252199 GCA_900474305.1 Cecidostiba fungosa | reverse complement strand
CTCTACTGTGTTCGTGTTCATGTGTGTGTGTGTGTGTATATATGGAAGAGAGTCGAGGTTTCTCTTTTTGCGCGTGGTCTCGCAGCGATTTATGGGGGTATTTAAGGAGTCGCGCCCGGCTTGGGTGAATTATTTTCGTCCTGATTGCGCAAGGATTTTCGCGGATCTGGGCCAGTCGCGGATATAGCTTGATAGATGCTTTCTTGGATATATCGCGCGCATGGAAATTCTTTCGGAAAAATTGTGAATCCTTCTTCTACTCTCCTATACTCTGGTTTAGAATTTATCGCGATAGTAGTACGTGGCGTTATTATAATTAAAACAATTCGCGTTGTTGACAAACGATTTCGTATCCGCACAACTCAGCGAAGCAATTATTATTATGTGTGACGTATACAAAACGTCATATAAGCTCTCATAAATACGATCAACAGGCTTGATAGCGATTATTAGCGTATATCGGCGCACAGCTGTTAACTGTATTAGTGCAATTACTCCTCTCGGCAATCGATCATATATAATACACATACATAAACCCGCTCGCGTCAGACGAGTTCAATAAGCCACAATCATACAGCGAGTATCTAGTATATACATATAGGATAAAAACACGAAATTACATATATACACAGAGCACACGCGAATAAGTGAGCGAGATTTGCCCAGTCTGGACTTGAATCTCGAATGAGTATAGCCGGTGGTCTCTGGCAGTGGCTGCGCGCGTGCGGCTCAATTTTTCAGGCCGAGCTTTCGCAGTTTGCTTTGGACCGGCTACTGCTGTGGCTTGCTGTTGACGTTCGAACGCGCCCCCGGGCGCACACTTTCCGACAGCAGGGCTGAGACGAAGACAGTTGCTCTCGAGTTGTTTGGACGTCGCGAGAATTCGGCTTTTCGAGCGCTGTATACTGCTTGCTGTTTTAGGCCGAGGAGCGACTTGTTGTTTCAACGCCAATTTTTTTTTCCTTAATTTCAAAATGAAAGAGCAGTTTTTTAAAAAGCAATTATTCGTATCGAGCACTAAGTGCAGGTGAATATCTCGGAAGAATAACTTGGTTCATCTCTCCCTTGCCTTACGATCGACAACGGCACTCAGTCATTAAAAGCGCAGAACTTCGTAATTGAATTAATCGTAATATCTTAACGGCTAATTTTCCTAGGCATCGAAATACTAGAAGAGAGAAGAGCGCGGCCGTCCGGCAGTAATAATATCCATGCATTAATAATGCTCGTAATGACTTTCAGAAAAGCCATCAGAATAAGAAACTTGGCTCCCGACAATTAGCCAACTTTTAATATAATTTTCATCAAAACCAAAGTTCGCTCTCTCTCTCACTCTGCTGGTTTTTTCTCTCTCCCGTGTATATACACACAGACCACGAGCTTTCTTCCCTTATCTGCTATCCAGGAAAAACTCGCATTTTAAAATTCAAACGCTCGGCGTACTTTATTGTCAACGCGTGCAGCGCGATACGACACCGCTTGGGCGAAGGCATATAACTAAAGTTTGCGGTGCTGCTCTCTCGCGTAAATCGCCGGCAAGAAGCAGCAGCAGCAGCGCAGCATTTTTTACGAGCTCCTTGCGCGAATTTTCGGCAGATTCATGGTCGCCGGAATTTCCTCGGGAAATGCACACGAAATATCTCTCGAGCTTTCTCATCTGATTTATCGCGGAATTCCTTCTTTTTTCTCTCTTCCCTCGGCGCGGACGTTCACGCACTCGATTTACATCCGTCATTACGAACTTGGCTCTCAAGAGCGAGAGCTTCAAAACTACTCGCCGAGAGAGAGAGAGAGAGAGAGAGAGAGAGAGAGAGAGAGAGAGAGAGCGGTATCAAGTTTTAAAATGAATCGTGGCTGCTGCTGCTGCGTTGAGCTTTATATTAAGCAAGTTCGCTTTATGCAAGGAACTGAAGTAACTCAAACGTTCTGGAAAACTCGCGGATGTAATTATACCATTGAAAGTTGTTTGAACTGCATTATTACATAAATTTATGCGATTATATTCGGGAGATGAATTTTCAGGGTGCTTCTGATATTCCATGTTTGCAAGTGAGATGTAGATAGATAGATATCAATTTTTAGATATAAAGTTTGCCCAAGGTTACGAGAGTCGCAAAAAGACTAGCGGTAAGATAATAATCCAAAAATAATTAGCGCGCGATAAAGGCACGAGAGGGAGGAAATAGAATTCTCTCGGTTTGAAAATCCGAGCGGCGTGTCGCGCGTCGAGCTTTTGGTAACCTCTTTAAGAGCGACGCGCGAGCCAGCAGTGATTTGAAAGTTAAGCCACGGCTTTCGGGGATTGGGCGAGCCACGAAATTTCCCGGGAAATTGCTGTATTCCCTCAAATGCTCAGCTCTCTCGGAAAGAAAGAAAGAAAGAAAGAAAGAAGCTGCGGGAGAAAACGGTGCCGTGAAGTGCCGGATCCCTGGTAATCCCACTCGGAAGCTCGTCCTTCCCCTATTATACTCTCTCCGCCAGTGTTATATATATATATACGTATACATGCAGATTCGAGCGGTTCTAATGAGGATAAACGGCTCGCGGACGAAAATTACAAAGAGAATAAAACTCGCCCCGCGCGCGATTATTAAAAAATAATAAAAAAAAGACACTGAATTTTATCAAAGCTCCTGTTTCCTCATTTCGCAACACAACCAGAGCGGAGCGTGAAGGCAACTTCATTACGCGAGACATTAATTGCAATCAATCACCGGCAGAGAAAAAAAAGGGGGAAACGAAATAAGAGCGCGCGTCGCGTAGTATAGCCTCGAGATTGGAAGTCATCCGGGACACGCCGGAGAGAAAAGCCTTAAAGCCCTCGCGGTAGCAGCTACTCGCCGATATTGGACAGGTGAGCTTTCCGCCGCCTATAAGGATACAAAGTCGCTCTCTCTCTCTCGCGCGCACCGGACTAATTACGAGGCTGCTGACGGAAAAAAGCTCCTGTCGTTCTCGTATATATAGGAATTTTCAGCGATTTGCTTTCAATGCCTTTTTCAGCGCGGCTTTGACGCGTTGATTACTTGTTTTTTCTTTCCTGATGGAACTGATCGAAGCGAGAAACTTGTATAATATCTATACGATCCGACGTAAAAACGAATATGACCGCGCGCGTCCAGCAAGAAATTTCATACAACAGAGCAGAGACGACAAAAATATACGATGAACTACTGACGGTAGAACTCGTCATTCCGGCGCTCGCACCAGTTATTCCACAGGCGCGGAATTGAATTCAACGCCTAGCTGCTCCTCACCGCAGCTCCTTTTTTCCCCGCAAAGTAATCCCCGGATAGCTCTCTCTACGGTCGTCCGTATTACGGCTCTCTCCCTCAGCATGCGTCATCGTTTACAGTAGTGCAGCCCGAATTTTCATCCGAGCGAGCTGCGAGTTTCGAGTTCTCGTGTATACTCTCTGTTTGCGGAGCCAACCCCAGAGAGAGAGAGAGGGAAAGATAAGCCGTCGACGCGCTCGGAAATGTAGATTCGCAAGGGGAAACGTTTGCCCGTCCGCCGGAGCAGCCCGTGTTTGAAATAAGAATGTTTGTCGGCTCTGAGGCGAGAGAGAGAGAGAGCGACGTGCTGCTGCTGTGACTTTTTGGACTGCTGCTGCTTGCTTACGCTTCTTGTTGATTTGCCTGGGAATTAACATGTCGAGGCTGCTGCTGCTGCTGCTGCGGTGACGACGAGTTGGCTTAAGACTGCACGGTTAAATCAACACGCGTACTGATTCGATTTGCTTCTCTCTCTCTCTCTCTGCTGGTTTCGGCTTTTTACCTCAGAGATTTCGAAAGTGTCTTTCACTTTAATTAGCCTTTACTTGAAGACACGTTAAACATTTGAATTTCCCGCCCGACTAATCTGTGTGTAGGTTAAAAATGGTTAGAACAATGGGTCACTACTATCGCTCCTGTCGCATTGAATTCAGTATATAGAGCAACTGGAGGAGGAATAAAAGTTCTCCGGGACTTTGATAAAGCGACGAGGCGCCGAATTTACGGCTTGGACGCGAAATATTGCGCGGCGCACGGAGATTAGCCACTAGCAGACCTTTTTTTCTCTCTCTCTCTCTCTCTCTCTCTCTCTGTGATATGTACACTACTGCTGTGGTCAGGAAGTCCAAGTCGCTCTGTGCATGGACTCCGAAGTTCAAGTAATAATTTTTTCGGACTCGCCCGATAGCGGCAAGATGAATTGCGCGAGGCGCTCTTGTGTTTTGTGAAATTTATACCATGTTTTCTCGCGTTTTATATTACTGCTGTGTGTTGTGTACTGAATTTGGTAATTTAACATTATTTTTGCCGGGATTGATGTTTGATTTTTTTTTATTTTAATCAAACACATATATTAATCATCCTTCGGTAAATGAAATTTCAATTATTCACTGGAAGTCCAAATAAAGTCTCAATTCAAGCCGCAATACCCGTCGCCACAAAGAAGTTATAATAAAAAAAGTCGATCGAGAATCTCAGTCTCCATGAGAAAATCGATACGATTATCGCTTTTTCTCTGGCACCGCGCGAATCATTCACAAATGTCAACCATTCGGCTCTCGGAATAACCCGAGATCTTAATCTGTCGATTTCTTTGACCAGATTTGAAATTCGTTCAGAATCGCAGTCAAATGCAATTTTATCGTAATTTTAATCGCTCTCGAGTGGTTGGTCATCGATAATAGCACTTGTTCGGATATACATGAGCTTAATTTTCGAATCACTGATTTTTCCGAGCTATCATATCCGCATCGCCCTCTTTTGTATATTCTGTTTTTGTCAGTCAATTATATTCGTTGAAAATGTTACGCCTGCCTGCGCCGTTTGAAAATTCTCGAAAACATAATGTGGTAATATCGGACGCTGTTCCGATCATAGTTTACATTATTACACATTTAATTTTCCGCTGAACAAGTGAATATTTTTGTTTGTACATCGAGATTATATAATGTTAATTAAAATTTTAATTGATCAATACTGAAGGCAATCGGGGACATTTCCCGGTTATCCGATTATGGATTCACTTCAAAGTTCATTGAAATTCCGCGCTCGGCAGAGTTTCATAAAATAATATGTACGTGAATAAAAAAAAAAATTGTAAAAAGCATTTTTTTGTCCTCAGCACACCCGATATGCAATCGAGTTTTGATGAGAAGCGCGAACCGACGTTTAATTTCAGCCTGTGCACTTGACAATTAAAAGCGTCAATTATACATATAAAGTGCTCGTGCTTCATTGAAAAGCAGGTCGAAAACAAGCCCAGACACACTCATTACTCACGCAACAGTTGTCAAGCGCCGCCGCGACGCTTAGCCTCAAAGAGCACGAAAAGCCGAAAATGAAGCAGCAGCAGTCGAGCGATAGCTGCACTACCACAGAATCCGAGTGCATTAGAGCAATAACCTGCCGGAGAGTAGCCGCGAGCGTTGAATTATTCGCGCGGCCGAAACAATGCCTTGCGAGTAGATTAATGGATGAATAATAGATAGAAAGAGAGAAAGCGCACGGTGCTATATTCTCCCGTACATACATAGCAGCTCGAACTATCTGACGAGTGAAGGATGGCCTCGGGCTCGATTAATGGCTTGTGTATATATATTCCGAGAGTCTACTTCGCTTTTAAGGGACTTTTGCGAATTTTCGACATTACCGACAGCTGGTACGAACTACGACTCTCTGTTTTACCGACGTAGCAGCGTACGATTACTGAATTAAATTTTATAACCGACGTCGGTATAGGTCCCAAGCAAAATTACATCAGATTTCGCAAATGTGTTTATTATTTTCAGCATATACCGTGTGTCGGTCTGTTACAATAATAGTAGGTAAAGCGACAGCGGGAACAAATCGAAGTAGCACACGCCGCATATAACACAATCGAAACGATCGGTACGCGCGAGAACTAATGCAATTTCGGTGCATTAAAGCACACCCCTACGCATCGTTCGCGTTCCTCCTTTTTTTCAGTGTCCTTTAACGGGAGCGCGTGCGCGACCGCGATCCATTGTGTCGTGCTTTATGGACTCTATAGCGCCTCTCTCTCTCTCGGCTCTACACTTCCAAGTTATTTGCATAAATATCGAAAAGTGATAAATGCAGAGCGCGATTTTATGCTCCCCGCGCTTTTACGCATTATACGCGCTTTAATTGAAAACGATAAATTCGGCGTTGCGTTTCTCGCACTCTCCCTCTCTTGTGTGTTCTTTTTTATTTTTCGATTCTTAATTAAAAGCCGGGCTTTGTATAAATCATAAAGCAGATGTTTCTTCGGGAATTAATGTCCGAGCCTGGCGATCTGAAATTAGAACACGACGCCGAATGAAAAATCGCGTGTATCGGATTTACGACTGGGGCTATTATAGTGAAAAAGAAATTGCGGCGTTAATTGTTCAATGCGCTATAAGATCCATAAATCGCAGCTGGTTGTAATAATTTTTACAATCTCCGAAATCGGTCCTCTCTCCTAATTCTATACAGCTCTCTCGATCGAGCGCGTTTCCACTATTCTGCCCCCGACAGTACAGTTGGCAACGACGACAAAAAAAAGAGGGACGAACAAGGATGGGAATCACAGAATCGAGCGAGCGAACGCGATCGCACAATAAACAAGGACGCTCTCGCGCACAACCGAGAGAGCAAAGATAACGCCGGCGTGTATATACAGCGAGACACTGCCAATAGCAGCAAGCGGTGCGAGATAGGATACAACATCGTCTCCCCGGAGCATCGCTCGCCATCTGCAAGCTCTCTATCTCGCTCCGTCGCCCTCGATCACACTCTCTACTTTCGATCTCTCTCGCTCTCTCTACTCCCACAGCCACAACCATATACACACAAAGACAGAGAGGAGAGCACATCCCCCGGCATTTCGATCCGCTGACTTACCTGTGCGCTGATCCCTGTACGCGCGCACTCTGCATTAGGGTTATCGCCGCAGCTGCAGCCGTAACGGTTAAGTTCGAGCGAGAGGTAGGGGGCGCTGCTAACAGCCGAATATGAATTTCCAAATGCGCGTATTCCGCATGCGAGCCGCAGCGTCGCTGGTGCTTCGTCATTATGTATACGATCGAGCCGTAAGTGCGAGAGAGCGCCAGCCTGCGATGGGATTACGTATATATATATACGCACCGACGACCTGCATGCGGAATGTATATTAATCCGATGCAAATGCGCGATATGCGTTGGTTCTCTGCGCTGCTGATGCAGCCGACTAAAAGAACGAGGCCATACTATGGCTTCTTCTTCTCTACGGCGGGGCAACGCAAGAGAGGCTGTATTTACACAGCTCATGCATCGAGGAAGCGTTAATGCGCGGCTCTCGGTTGCATGAATAATGGAATAATATGCTGCCGCATATCCGAGTATTCCCTGGTAGAAAAGTTAGCTAATTGGCTTAATTAATTAGCTTAATTTCGTCACCAATTAGCTAACTTTTCTACCATCAAGGTTAGCACATAGTAAAAAAGTCGCAGTTTTAGAGAATATTTTTTCCTTGGAATTCCCGAACTAATATGTAATACTCCTCCCCGAGTACCGAGCAATAATTGAAGCCTTCTCTCGGTCTACAGTAGCACAGTCATGTATGCGCGCACGCGGGGTGTATCTCATGTAAATTCAATTCCCTGTGGGCTATCGGTTTACGCAACTGGCGCTTCGAGCTATAGCAGTACCCCTGAAAAAAAAATAGCTGATTTTTACCGGCACATATATATCCGCGTATACGTCTATCGCGCGATACGACAGATGAATTGCCCTATGACGGACGATCGCTAGATCTATCCCCACTGAAATATGTGTCGCGCGCGTTGTTCCATCTCGATTTTTATACATATACGCGTATTCCGGCCAACTTTTTTCTACCGGATATCACACACAGGCGGTGTTTCGAAACAAGTCAATAGAAGCAGGAGGGAATTAATTGACGCAGACGAGATATGTTCTTAGCTGCGGAAAATGCAACGATTATCTATATAGTGCGGCATCGCCGCGAGTGTATCGGACAGTGATTGCAGACAAGCAGTCCATCAGTCTCTCGCTCTCACTCTGGCTGCTTCGAGGCTAAATCCATTGATAGATGGAACGGCGGCGGACGGAGCGAACGGCTGGAAAATGATCGTCGGCTGCTGCTGCTGCTTCAATATAGTCGCTGAATGAATAACTGACCGAGTGTCTAGAACACATCGATCCGACTGTTGGCAGTAGGTGGACGTGGAGGCGGGCAGTTTTGAAAAATTAACCGACACGTGCGACGATGTGTGAGACGACGAGTGATATGTCGGCTTTTAAAAAACCAGTTCGAATTGTCCCCCGTTTTTTTCTAAAGTTATATGGATACAGTGTCTCTATAATCAAAAATATCAATCCGATACAGCTATACATACAGAAGAAAAAGTATCTCGGAATCGCAATAAATTGACACGTATACCGCACCTCAGAAGCGTATATAGAGAAATCTCGGCAATTGTCCAGCAGCGTCTGAATAAAAAAAAAAAACCCGGACGCAATAAGAGGTCTAGAGGTCCGGGTTCAAAGAGAACATCAATTCAACGGCGCGTCTCCTCGGCGAATACATACAACACCCTGGCACAAGAGGCTCCATTGTCGCGCGAAGTATATACGGCTCCTCTCGTCCGAATCGAAAGCTCGCCGTGTAAACATACGCGCGGACTCGGGCCGATACCGTACCGGCAATTTCCCACAGCGGCAAAAGCGACCTTAGCAATGTGTGTGTCTGTATATACACACAGCAGAAGTAGGTATATATACGGGTATCGACTTCCGTCTTTTCAAAAGCGCGACGTCGCGCACACTTTCCTCCTCCTCGAGAGAGAGAGGGACAGCCGCAAAATTACGTCGCACATACGTACCCGCACACACTCGACGAGGGTTCCATTTCGAGAAAGGCCAAAGCAAACCTGCGCGACATACGTATCGTCGGCTGCGCAAACATATTTGTGCCGAGTGTGTATATATGGATGCACACGCAAATTGACGCACACATATACACTCGGATACGTTCGTAAAGCCGTGTCCTAGAGCAGTGCGCACTCGTATATTTCAGTGCGTGTGTATATATATATATATATGCGATATCGAAAGACGTCGGAGAAAAATCTCACACGTATATCGACGGCAGATTCCGCGAGAAAACTCAATTCCGGGCGTATCGACGACGGCGGCTCCTCGTTTATTCGAGCGTCTTTTCGCTGCAGCTGTCGGGCGATTTATGCATTCGGCGAATCTGATTTGCCGGGCTGCTCACTCTTTTTTCCCCTCATTCTCGAGAGGACCTGCTGACGGATGGATTTCGACGATGAGAGAGAGAGAGAACTGGTTCCGGGGATTATATTGCGGGGCTGACCGGATCGTCGCTATTACTACTGTGAGGTCGTAATATAACGCAAAGTACACTATACACTGCGCAACAGATCAAGGTGTAGCGTATAATTAGAGTGTTCGATAGGAAAAATCGCACAGATCCAATTGGTTTTCAGCCAGATGGCGCTCTGCCCGAATTTTTCTCCCGCAATATAAGCTCATCTCGTTTCTCTCGGGCCGGCGCGCTTTCCTGCGCGCAATTTTTCGCTACATCGCGTACAGCTCTCTAAAACCGATATCATAAACATCGGTTATTTATCCGATCGAATCAATCTCGCTCTCTCTCTCTCACTGCGGTGTGTGTATAGGGAGAAAAAGCACGATATAGCATAGCGGACGTCCGCGTCGTCGTTCTCCGGTGTATTATGAAAACACGGGAGTGCACTCGGTGCGGGTATACATCACGAAAACAGCGGAAGCAGGAGAAGCAGCCGAGGAAGGGCCAAAGAGAGAAAGACAAAGTATAACACGGCGGCAGCTTCGCGAAGCATTAACGACCTGACAGAAATGTATGCATCCAGCAACAGATCAGCCGACGAGAGAGAGAGAGAGAGAATCGAGTCCCTCTCGCTCCTTATATTACCGGGCAAAGTTGTATCCTTAGGAAATTAGACGTCGGTGATTTAGGGCCGGGACTGTCTTCGCCTACCCAAACATACACACATATAGCTCCGAAACAGCACGTGACACACACATATACACGAGGTGCGGAGAGTATAGGGGCCGCTGCAATTGAATCAGCAGGGTTTGTTATTGTCCGACGGCTCTAGGAAATTAGAGTTCGGCTTGATTTATGCCGACTGCGTGCTTTATACCGCGCTATACTACTCCGTGTACACATAGCGGATCTGCATTACGAGCCGAGCGGAAGAAAAATGGAGGACGACGCGAGAGAGCGCGCGTGCGATAAACTGCCGGGCGGAGACTGGAAGCTTCCTTTATTAAACCGGATTACTAGCCGCGTTTTTGCTTTCAATGTTTCAGCCGCGTGTTTGAGGTTGCGGCTAGTCTATGCAAAATGCCGGGTGCATCTGCCTGGCGTTTTCTTTTTTTGAAGCTTGTATTTTGACGCTGATGCCAGGGCTATACTTTGTTCTCCGGGATGATTGATAATTATGGAAATTCGTGATGGCGGCGAACGGAACGAATCGACAATTCAAATTTCCCGCCTTTTGATCAACACTCTCTCAACTCGCGGCTGAATGCTAAATAAGAGTAGAGCCTCGCATTAGAAAAAAAAAGGAACGCGCGCGCAAAGAGGGAAAAGCAATTTAAATTAAGAAAGAGAAGAACGTTAAAAAAACACAAGAAAGCTGCAGTATAGGAAACTCGAGGCGAGAGAGAGAGAGAGAGCAAAGCCGATAAGAGCGAAGCCGTCGTGGCGCGCGCGCGGTAGTCAACGGCAACGCGCCTTAAAAGACAATTCGCTTTTACTGGCGACGACGACGCCGCTGCCTGGAATCTTTTTTACGAGCCCGAGGAATTCGCTCGTCGATGCATAATTTTAGCCGGGGACTTTCGAAAAAAATTTTACGCCCCTGAAGCGATGTGCGCTACTGCTGCAGCCACTGCTGCTGCAGATTATCTTATCTCTCCGAAGTTGGCTGATGGAACGGTAATAGAATCCGAGTTATATCCTCCCGCGGCCTTATCGACGAATGAATTCGAATGGAACGCGTACCGAGTATAAAAGCCTCGCGCTTATGACTCGTGTGTAATAAACTCACTGATTTTAGTAACGCCAAGAGAGACCAGTATAAGATGCCCAGAAGTGTGTCAATCGACTGCCAATCAGGCGTTAAACTTATTATATAATACGACTGTGTTTTCGAAGCATAAAAAAATTCATCGCGTATAATAGATATAAGCGCCAGTCGGCCCTGATGCAGGGGACGCAATGAATATCCCGAGGCCGTTATCCGCGCACGAATCCGAAACAACGGGCAGCGTAAAAGGCGGACAGCTTCAATCCCGGCTTCATAAAACTCGGTAGGGATGCAAGTGCGAATGCCTCCTGCTACGAGCGGGAAAAAGGCTCTCGAACATAGAAAGAGTAAGCAGCCGTGAGAGAGAGAGAGAGCAAGTCCGAATTTACGAGGATTCCGCAGTAAAACTCTCGAGAGCGCCATCTTTTATTGTTCTCTCTGTGTCTATGTACGAGTGCAAGTATACGATGTGTTCGAGAACGTGCGGCTCTTCTTTGTCTTCCGTATATACAGCCACTTGGCTTTTTTCTCTGATACGGAGATGCAATTTTTACTACGTCACTCATCAAAGCGAGCAACTTCAGACGTACCGAAGAAGAATCGAGGAAAAAAAACGAGGCAAAATATAAACTGTCGCGCGCATAAACTTCCTCGTCACGCCGCAATCTTCCCCTATATACTTAACGGCAACAGCCCCCTCCAATAAATAAATCGCGTGTAACCAATCCGGGTATCTCTCGGCTGGCAGTCGTATAGAAATCGACGATAGGTATACTCGTCCCGAAGGGAAATCCGAGAGCATCAGGTCTGGGGAGGCACAGCTGGCGCGTAAAACCCGGCGTCCAGCTGCTGCTGCTGTGTTGCCGCGATATCGCGCAGTTTGCAATTTAACGCGACTATTCGATTGCGCGTTTATCGATACAAGTGATGGAGAGACGAAAGTCCGCGCTATTACGAGAACGACGATGAGCCTGGGGACTACTACTGCAGCTCGAGTCTTCTTCGACATTGATTTTTCTTCTCGACTCTTTTTCCGATATACCTTCCATCATTTATTTTCCTCTCTCAGCGGAAGAAAAGAGCTCGAAATCCAAAAACCAATTAAGAAGTGAAGCCAAAAAATCGACCAACACACTCCGAGATATACCAACTATATACACAACTACAGGGAGAACTCGAATCGCGCCCGCGCGGGATAATCCGCGACGATTGCGCCGGGAGCTCTCTCGGCGCTATCGAATCCTCCGCTTCGGAATTACCCCCCTGGGAGAAGGGGGAAAATAAGAAGGCGCGAGAATAATCCAGCGACGGACCTCCCGTGGCTCCAACTCTCGCAGAGCTTCGCTTTTTCGCGCTTTTTTTTTGTTATCTCTATACGAGCTCGCTCGCTGGGATTACGAGAGTCTATATATCCGCAGATATATACACACCGGGCTCTATATTCCTCGCTATTTCGAAACTGCGGTTATTGTTTCCAGAGTGATTGGCTGTTTTCGATGTTTTCTCCCGAAATTCAGTTTGAGACACAATTAAGGAATCCAAAAAACCAAAGCTCACCGCGATTCTCTATTTGCTTTGTAATTCGCGATCGTTCTAATACCCTTTTCAGCCGAGCGCACGTCTGCGAGCGTTTTTTTTAACCTACAACAGCAGTAGCAGCAAGCTGCCACCACTTTTTTTGCGCGTCAGGCTGCCGCTCTGCAAAAAAAGAAAGAATTTCCAAGCCTCCCTGGACGTTCGGATTTTTTTTTTTTGCCGCGGAATCGTTGCGTTTTTTCCCCCTACCTCTGCGCTGCGTGCGCGAAAAATGCGTGAGAACTCTCGTATCGCGGATACGTGTACACGCAGAGAGCGCTGACGGGGCTTGCGTTTTGCAACAGAGAATTTTTCACTTTTGCCCGCCAACTACTCTTGTGTGGCTTTCTTTTGATCGAAAGCGTGGAATTGAGCGCGCCGCGTGTGTTTTGTTGATTTTCCGCGAATGTTTGCCAGCCGTAGCCAAGTGTGCACATACACACCTTTTTCTCTCTCTCTCTAGCAGAGAACAACAATTCCATTCGTTTAATTGAGTATCATTTATTCAGCAGCATCTGCTGGTATATATAGAGACGTTTGGCGCCCATATGAAAACGAAATTGCCGCTATGAGTATGAACGAGTCGTGAAAAAGCGTCGCTATTAAATCAGGCGTCAGCCACTTATACCGAGTGCTTCAAACATTTCGATTTCACAGTCCGTTTGCTCTCTCCCCTACTATACTCCTCGCGCATATTCTCTCTCTCTCTCTCTCCAGCGGAGCTGATTTTTAGTCCATTATGAGATTCCCGGGACCCCCGACTCGATCATTCAATCACCGGACAATCGTCCGAGCTCTTTCCTCCCCTCAGTCCTTCTCCTCCACTAATAATCGCTCTTCGTTCAGACTTATTTCCATAACGACTGCGACTCGTCGGATTTCAATGCACAATTGGATTAAGAGTCTCATTACGGTAGAATATTTTTTACGACTTGTTATAATACACAACTTATGCCCTGGTTGAAAATTGAGCATAATTTCTGCCTTGTTCAGCAGATAGTGGGCAGAAATTTCTGCTCAACATGAATGTACATGGAGACTCTGTCGGTAATGCAGGTAACCAACACCTTGAAATAACCTTAAAACGCTGATTTGTCTGCTTGCTTTTTCGCAGATTATACACACAAAATTTGACAATTACCATTTCGTAAGCGTAAAACAACATTGATTACATAGTTTATTGGGCTCTATTATCGAGCTTCAACGTTTACTCTCTCGTTTTCCTTAATCTGCCACATTTGACAGAAAAGTTTAGAATATTCTGCCCAACAACCGTCGCCAGACCCCGAGGTTTCCGCGCAATATCTGCCAACACATTCTGCCCACTGGGCAGACAAAAACAGAATGTTCTGGGTAATTAGTGCTCAATTTTCTACAAGGGTGTATAACAAAAAAAAATGCGCATTTAAATCCCATATCGCATGCGATCCGCCTCTAACAACAAACACAAAAATCGCCGCAGTCCCGTCACTCAGCACCCTGAAACCATATACACAAACACGTTCTCGTCGCGTGCAGCAGCATTATTACATCCACTGCAGCAGCTCCATCTTTATCAGACATTATTATCGCCATGATCGGGTAGCCGCTCACGTCTTCTCGTGCCAGTTTTAATTACGCCCGCAGCTCGCTCGCGATGTATCATAAAAGTTTTCTTCTCCGGCTGCACGATGGCGCTGCGCTCTTCGCTCGGCGGATATCATTGCGCGCAAAGAGAGAGAGAGAGAGGGATAGAAGAAGAACATCACGAAATCCCGCTAAATCTCGGCGAGCCGGGGGAAGATTACGGAGAGGCGGGCCGTGCGATGAGATAAGGACGGCAGTCTGGGGAAGAGAGAACGTATGACGACGTAACGAATTAAATTCTGCGCGGACGGGGGATGTGAAAAGCCGTGAGTGAATCGCGGTAAGGTTGGAATTATCGTTGTTCGACGTAGCCGAGGTTAATTATAGCGCATCAGTGTGTCGGTGTAAACTGTCACAAAATGATTACACGAAATTGAAGTCCACTAATTTCGTTCGGGAGAACAAGAAGCCATTATCCTAAAAACTATACACCGGTATACACCGGAGAGAGGTCCTCGTAACTTTCCAGGCTCTAATGGTTACACGCGGCGTACATCAAATTTTCCGTTTCGAGCCCTCTCTGCCCCGAAAAAAAAAGAGAAAGGGCGCGCGGAAACATAAAAGCGCCGTCTGAAAAATAGAGCTCATGAAAATTAAAATGCGCAGCGCGGAAACGCGCGCGAAATGAGACTCGGATCTCTCCTTCTCCCGCCAAAATAGTACAGCGAGAGAAGAGAGACGGAGGAGGAAGCGAGAGGCCATGAATAATACCCGACTTCTCTCTTACTCGCGGGCGCGAGGACGGCAGCAGTAGTTCCGAGCTAATATTTGAAGTTCCTGAAATAGTTATGTGCCCACGTCCGGATAATGAGCTGGTGCCCTAATAATCATTTCTCATAAAGCGCCGAGCTGGCGAAGGTATGCTCTGATGGCACTATCTCCCTTCCCGACGAGAGAAGAGCTGATGCTCAACATCACGCGAACCTCCTCTCTGCCAGCATATTTGCCGACCGTCTTCTTCTTCGTTTTTAGTCGCGCGATTCAATTTTTAACGGTATGTATATACTCAATGTAATGAATTTCACCGAGAGCTTCTTTTTTACATGAAAAAGAGGAGAAAATTAAGCTGGATTTATTCAATTTCCAAAGTGCCGAGCAATTTGCTAATAGAATAGAAAAGCGCGTCGCTCAAAAAAGAAAAAAACGAGATATACCGCAAGAAGCAAACTCATTCCATCAGTGAAGAAATAAAAAAACGAAGAAGCAATAAGCGGCCCCCATATTTACCAATGCCAAAGTCATTTTACCCCGAATGATTCTGCAGTCATACCGCTACTAATCCCCCCTAAAATCAAACTCCCCCTTAACCGCGCGACAATCACGCAGAGCAAACGCCAGCCTCAGACTAATCGTCCCCGCGTATATATACCTATAATACTCCAGAGACGCCGCGACGTGCAAACAGAGGAAAGCGAGTCGGAAAGAAATCAGCAGGAGAGAGGAAGCGACAAAGGGCAACGCAGGAGGAAACTTGGCCGAGACGCTAGACAAACGAAACTCGGGAGGCTCATTTGCGCGAGGAGGGTAATAAGGCCGTCGCCCGCGGTGCTGCGCGAATCGCGAACTGAATCGTTCCTGCCCCGAGCTCCGATGGAGGGAGGTATATCGTGACGAGGAATTTTGATTTATTATTCGAGAGTTTACTTTTTACGTGACATGCCTCGAATGAGATTCTTATTGCTATATAAAAACGCGTTGTATAACTTATTGCAAGGGAAATAATGCATTATTCGCGTAGTGATAGCGTAAAATCCGGTCACAATTAGATTTTTTGCGCGGAAAATTTCAAATTCAAATCAGACTCGCTCTCGCGGAGACGAGCGATTTGAAATTCACGAGAGCGGAGAGGAAAATCTCTCATGCAGATGAAACTTAGAAGCGGTCGTCGCGCTAATCAGTCAGCGCGTACGCATCGAATAATTAAACAGCCCGATTCGCGAGCGCAAACTTCGACAAGCTAAATATTTCGTCTCGGGGAGAGTAGATCCCGTAATACAAAGTTACGGAGATCGAGAGAGAGAGCTTTCTCTTACCATTGAATCGCGAATCAACTTCGACTACTACTTCGTTACAAGTCTCCCTCCCTCTCTCTTGGTAAGCCTCGGCCGAATACAAGCAGCTCCTGTTAAATTGATTCCACAAAGGCTCTCCCGCGCGCACTGTATTGTGGAAACTTACTTCAACACAATGCTTCCACTATAACTATATACACTATCCATTCTTCGCGGATCCCGCGAGGGAATCCCTCTCTGTAAATGAGCGGCAAAAATCGCGCAGCGTTAATAACATCTCTCTCCCTCTCCGTCAGTGCGTTAATTAGCCCGATGACATTGTTTGAATTGCTGCTGGGGCTAGTTAGAATATCTCGGGTAAATTCGTAGCTGTCGTGTATCGGAGCGAAATTTCAAATACACTATACCGAGCGTTTGCACACTCGGCGCTGCTGCTGCTGCTGCTGCTGCCTCGCAAACTCTCTGCTCGGGAATAACATCGGCCAATCAATCAAGCGTCATTTTCAGGTTTACACTGCTTCGGCCTATTATTGTTGCGAGGATAACGCATATCGGAAACCACATTACATTAATAAATTTGCCACGGAATTGACGGACGAAATTCCGGAACTCTGATGCAGCTATTTCGGGAGAGGCTACTCTACGGCGGATCCAATAACGAAGAGAGAACGCCGTTTAAATGTTTCAATTCTGTGTTGTATTATTTAGTAGATGATACGTATACATACGGTAAGCGTGAATATCAGTTTTGAACTTTTGTTCTGAAAAAAAGCTCAATTTCCTAAGCGGATAATTCCACGTGATTCCAAAACTGCCACAAACTACTGGCATCGTAAACCGAAACGCGCAGAGCAGTTGTTCGGCAAGCCGTAATTCGTATAACTACTATAGCCAGACTCCAAGCACACAGATACATGACAGGCTCTAAACGAGCCGTTCGCTTAGCTCTCTTTACGATCGACGCGATAAGCCCTGTGTGACGTTCAGCTGTCCAAAACAAGAAAGCAGACGAGAGATGAAAAAAAAGGCGTCCGTCGCTTTATATCGAGGGAGACACACACACACACGCGCGCGCGAAACAGAGAATAGGTACAAAGCCTCGGCAAAGTATCGATAGCTCGGTAAATGGAGGCGAAAGCCCTGACTGATGCCAGAGCACAGTTTTTACGGGCAGCTTGCTCGCGTCTGAGAAGACGAGGGCTAGTTATTGTGATATACAGCGCGTAGATGTATAGTGAGCGCCATGACTTCATTTTTTTTCGAAAAATGTTCGGAAAAAAATACTAAAGCTTTTAAAAAGTTCAATTTAAAAGCTAAACGTGCTTTCTCTATCTTGGTGGAAGAAGTACAGAAACTCAATTTAATTTTTTAAAAAGCTGAAACTTTTGATAGCTTGCCTTCAGAGAACAGCGCTGTTCTTCGAAAAGTTTATAGACTCAGAAAAAAATCCATCTTTTAAATGGTTGAAAATGGAATCTTTGAAAATTGCTGTATTTCCAATAATCAGCAAGGAATGCAAGAACAACTTTACAGACTATCGCATCTCAGATCTTCAGCGAAGTTGTCTTCGAAGTTGGCAGATAAAACGAACAATCCATTAATTAACAAACAAGAGGCACTATGTATAAGTCAGTCTGATACAATCGGTATCGTCTCGGCATCGTCTCCAAAGAAAAAGGAGCAGCGTGAAATCGCGCCACCGCGGCAACAACTTTTGTTGCGGCTCCTCTCCTCGAACGTTCCTATAACTCTCTTTCCTTTGTTCTCCCGGGCGTGGAACCGCCGGCGGCAATCGAAGCCGGCGGGAATCAGCGCCATAACTCGCGCTCGCGGGATTAGCGGCGAGCGCCCCGAGCTCATTGCCTCTCTAAACGAATCGCCCAGGTATAGTACGAGGATCCTTTTCCAAACCCTCCCCCCCCACCTTCTGCTTCCTGCTTCGTCGCTTCTTCTCTTCTTTCCTTTTTTTTGCCGTTGCTTTCGCTCTGCTTCTGGCTGTTGCGCTTTGCACATAGAGAACTCGAGCTGCCGGCGGGATTTTACCTTATACGGACGCGAAATTAAAGCTCTGTGAGCTTTTCTTTTCGCTCCTGATTCGTTCCTGCGTTTGCCGAGAGTTTCGGATAGCTTCGACGAAGATGACGCTTTCAATTTGCCAGCCTGACGGCGCTACATCAATTCCCGTTTTACTTATAGAGATAAAAATATTTAGAGAAACGAAAAAATGCGCGAGGAACAAGCTATATATTCAAATTTAATTTACCGGGAACCCGCGGTTTCTCGCGTTTTTCATGCACACTGCAGTGTCGTAAAATGTTTAACGTACGAGCTGCGTATTAATCGAGTTCTCTCAGTCGTTATTCGATATCGCGCGAATCCGAAACTAGCCGACCAATTTAAAGACAACAGCCGTCTCTCCAGAGAGGACAAAAAAAGAAACTGCACTGCGCAAAAATGAGAGCGAGCGTGAAAATTCGTGGGACGAAGAGCAGCGACGGTGTCGGATTATTACCGGACGATAAATTACCCGTCGCGGTCGCGCTGGAAAATGTCCCGCGTTAACGGCAGCACCTAATTCAATTTTACGCGCGCAAACATCGCGTGAATTTTCGCCTCGCGGTGGCTAGTACCTGCCTTTTGGAGGTGAAAATTTTCAGCGCCGCGGAAGAGCGCTTCGTCGCTGTGTTTATAGTAGAGACCGAAAGGCCTTTACTCGCTATGGTCAGTCTATTCGAGAGAATGGTTCAGTTTCATTTTTAGGATTGTTTTAAAGCTCTTTTAATTCGACAGAGTTGAGTGCTTGCAGCTACGTTTGTCTGAGCAGTTTTCTAGCCATTGGAATTTTTTAGTGCCAATCAAATAAAGAAGCAATCTGTTTTACTTATACCAGCCTCGAATGATTAACTGATACGCAGCTCATCTCTATTATTAAAAAGTATTTCGATCGTACAATCCATAAATCTGCCCTTATTAATTAACAAGAACATTTGCCGTTCGTATTATAGCCGAACAAAACGTATACTCGTGAAAGGTCAGATGCAAACAATGCTACCTATATGTGCTGCATATTACAGGTGCATTTCCTCGTAAAGTGAATCAATGTTTTCAGCCCTTGCCATAAAATCCGGGCTGTTTGAATATCTCACTTATATGACTCCATTGATTACCCCTTCTGACGACAGCCTCATCATGACCAGCCTTACAAAATAAAGTTATTAAACTTTTATTAAGGCGTATATTCGAAGCGTTACTTTGCATTTCGAAGCGCGCAGGCACTCTTTTACGATGTTTACCTTATCTGTTTATGAAGCGAGTAACCGCTGCGAAATCATTCAGCTACGCGCTTTTATCATGACCCCAGGGGTTTTACAACGTTTGCTTTATACACCGGGTCTTTAGCTGTGCGCGTAAAGTAACGCAACGCGCACACAATAAAACTGCGCTTATAGTGACCATTTTTATCATTACGAACTTACACTCGGAGATATACACTATACAGCGCATAAGGGTCGCTACTTTCGCTTTGATTTTCCAATCTCTGGAAATAAAATCACGATACCGCTAGATGGCGCCCTCGAAATCCATCAGAGGTTCGCGTCGTACATTAAATAAACCTTCCTCGCGTTTTCCAAAGCAGACGAAAAAAAAAAGAAATCGCCCTTTGAGAGGATCAAGAGAATCGCCAAATGGGTTTCCGAAAACTACGTGTATACGAAGGATAACTCGACCCGTAATCCGCTTAGGCACTAATCCCGCGGCATCGTCGTTTTCCCCGGCTATCCTTTGACGAGACAACAGGTGAGGACAAATTCCACGAGACACGAGGTATATATATACTATGCGGATGCAGGGCTTGCTGTGCTTAGGGTGATTTCACTGCAGTGCTATAAAATACCTGCATACTCGATATACCGCAAGTGCATCCGAGGATTTAGCCACTAAAGGTCAGCTTGCCGGTTATTGAATCAAGTCATTCGCCCAGCAGAGAAACTTTGGTTGAAAAAGCGTAAAAGATCTGTTTATAACATCTAGCAGAACCTTTCCGACATGAGTCGGGTCGAACCGCAGAAAAAAGCACAGGCGTGCGAACAAGAACAACACTAAGCAGTAGTATAAAAAAGGGCTCGGGCTGCAGGAGAGAGAAAAAGAGAGCGCGATCCGCAACAACTCTAACACGCTCCTTTTTTATTCTGCCAAGTCACATCTCGTCCATTTCCGAGCTGTTGTTTTCGCGCGGCATATAAAAACTTTTCTCCAATCTAGTCGCTTTCGAGAGAGAGCGTATAGCACAGCGCCTTTAAGTCACGTAACGCTTTCCGAAGCACCCCGCGCAAAACCGGAAGTTGTCCTGGAACGTGACGGACAGACTCGATGTTGCCCAGCAGCAGCAGCAGCAGTCGCGCATACACGGACGGACGTAGTTATAGGATGGGTAATTGGTTTTTGCCGCGTCTGGTGCAGCAGCAGCAATTGAGAGAGAAAGTGCGGATAGGGTATCGGCAGCGGATAATAAGGCTTTTCTGCTACACATAGGCGTTGGAAGGAGAGAGCGGGAAATTAGTGTCATCGATAAGGGCAAACCCCTTTCCAGACTCTACTCGCAATCAATCTTGCCCTGGGGAATATCGAGACGGTGGCGGCTGATTTTTTCCTTCCAGCGCCGGATTCCCCGCAACACGTGTAGCTATCGCGCCGATCATTTGTACCAGCGAGTGATGGAAATTGCCAATTGCAGAGTCAATATTCCACGCGAAACTTCTGTTCAGGCAATTTGAGGTCGCAGATTTTTTTTCTCCTTTTTTTCGACGCTGATTTGTGTGTCGCGCTCGAAATTAGCCGCGGCAAAATAATCTTGCACGAGAGAGCCTCATCGTCAAACAATTGGCGCGCAGTTGAAAAATCAACAAACTCGAATCCGACACGCGCTTCAGAATTTAATTCCCGCTGTACTTTTTGCCGCGAGCGAGCGAGCGCTATATATGCAGCGCGGTGGCAGTGGCATTGTCATATATTGGCCCGAGTGCAGCTACGCGAATCGCATAGGAATGTGGCACGTAGCGCACAATGGCAGCAGGTAGGTATGTTTGAGAAGGAGCAGAGCTTGCGCGCTCTTTGCGAATCTCTTTCGTCGTGCGGTTTTTTATTGGCTTCCTGCTTTATCTCTCGCGGATCTCTCGAGCTGCGAGATGCTTGTTTCTGGGAGGACGGAGAATTCTCCCCCTCGTATTTTGTATTCAAAGACCGAAATCACGTTTGAACTTTGGAGTTTTTTACGTTTAAAATGATATAGTTGGAATATTGCATTGAATAGATTGAAGGAGATTTGTCGCAAAAGGCAAATTTGCGTTGTTAAACACAGGAAAGACGCGGCAATCAAAATACCCGCAACATTCGGTGCAGGAAAAGCCAACATCGTCTGAACGCTTAATTCCAAATTGAATCAATCCGCTGCGGAGACTTGATGAATTGATAATTACTTATCCCGCAGTGAATTCCTCGACTGCGCTATAATCCGCGCAAGCAATTAGACAGAGAACGCGCGCGTAGTCGGAATAATCCGGCAGACAGGCGCATATAGTCTGACACAGACGGTCTATGTAACTACTATACACTGCCGGCGCTCCGGCAAACTCGATTCAATTGTTTACGACTGATGCAGAGGCTCGAATTGACGGGACGATTTTACTTGCAGGCATCAAAGTCGACATAAACGTGCCGGAGGAGGCTGAGCTCGGGCATTCGGTGGACCTGAAATGCTCCTGGAAACTTCCGTCCAGGAACAGCACGCTCTACTCGGTCAAGTGGTACAAGGACGAGCACGAATTCTTTAGCTACAATCCCGAGAACAGCATCCACGACCGCACAAAGATTCACCCGCAGAAGGGAGTCAGCGTCGATGTGAGTATATATTATATACATTATACCTATAATATAGTTCAAAATTATTTTACTCGTAAATGGTACATCTCAATCCTATTTTTCAAATCGCGCGAGCAGAAAGCTATCGTAAAAAGCAGAAAGCAGCTCCTTCGGAAAGAGTCGAGGTCCGAGCCGGAATCGAAAGTTCACCGAGGCGGAGCAATAATCTCCTCTCGATCTTTCCTCATAAACTTCTCGGACTCTCGAAGCCGGAACGACATCAGCCTGGCACAGCGCTATACTGTCGTCCTCGATTGTAAAGTGCTACTCGAAAATCCAAGTGGCTCATCGTCGACGAGCCGACTGATGATGTACTGCATTCCGCGCGCTCAGAGATAGGTGAAACGATAATGCTTATACTGGAGAAATATTGTCGCGACCTTGCCTGTATCATCTGCCTCGATTCTCGATACGAATGTCAATTTACTGATATTTATGCAAAATGAATGTCTATTCGAGATAAGTGAGATTGAATATTCGTCAATTTTCAAATGTAAATAACAAGCCCGTAGAAATCTACGCTCTACTTGCCTTTCCCGTATCGTTCTCGAGGCAGCTTGCAATGCAGAAAACGAAACGTGTATATACTTCCAGCGAGAAGCCAGAAAACACGATCAGAATCTAGCTATCGCTTAGTATACCTACAACTGGCTCCTCGACGCGATCAATCTTGTTCTCGAGAATGCTCGCAGTACAGTCCACGCCAGCATTTTCTTGAGAAAAGAATTCCTCCTGAACGTTTCTGCGGCACTTTTTTTCCATTCCTTACTTCAACCTTAAACTACACAGCTGACTCGATCGAAAACTTAGTTTCGAACGATTCACCAGATACTTTCCCGTGGAAATTCAGACACTTTTTTAATATCTCAGGGGAGGTGTCTAAGTACAGCCAAACAACGCATTACTCGCGTCGCTCAGGTGTCTGCAGCAGCTGTACCTTTAGAAACTCGCCGAGCGAAGACGTGTGTGTGTGTGTGTGTACATGGCGCTGCGGCGAAATTCGAAGCGATTCATCTTACGCGCAACACAACATCAATTCCAGAATCGCGCTAACATACAGTCCTCGTGCATCTGTGTGTGTGCGCATGTCTTCTTCATTGGCTGGGCGCGTGCACGCAAACTACAGCGAAACCTGAGAGCTTTTGGGCTCCTCTTTTCCGTCGTCAGAGTGTGGGTGTACACGTGTATCTAGTGGAGGAGAGAGCATCGCTGTCGTTTTCGGGCTGGTTTCCTATTTCCAATTTCTGGCTGATTTTGATGTGTGGTTATCGCGTGTCTCCGCGGGAAGATCAATGGCTGGGGATCTCTATTCTACATACCGTCATCATTCATTTTCGTGTCCTTGTTTTTTTCCGGTTATTATATGCGTACCTACATTATTTACTGAAGTTTATTGGAATTTCCCGACAACGCAATTTCAAATTTAATCGTAAAAGTTGGAAGCACGCAATTACTGTAAAACCAGCTTTTCCACACGCGCGCAGCGAAAGGCTATCATTAAAATTGTCAACTCTAAATAAATTTTTCATTCGAAAAAAAAAACTAACGGCTTTATCTAATCCGCCTAAAACTGTAATTCATTCGCTCAACGTAATAAAAGCAAGAATCTCAAGCAAGATTAAAAGTCGTGCAACATCTCCCGCACAGCATACGACACGACAACTCGCTCATCCAAAAGTGCGCAACAGCATCAGCCGTGAAAGTCTCTCTGCGCGGGTAAAACCCCGCAAAGACAAAGCTCTCGGAAAACATAATGAAAATTTAATGCCCGTCGCAGCGACACTGGCGTTGCAGAAAGCAAAACAGGAGACAGCTCAGTCCTGCCGATTTCCGAGAGAAAAAAGGGTCGGACTCGGAACATTAGCCGTCGCGTGAGCGGCTTCGCTGCAGCTCGCGCAAATTAGTGAATTAAGCCGGGAGGAAGTGGGAGTGAGAGGAAAATTCTCGCGGCTGTAAATTCGACGGGACGCGGGCAAAAGTGCGCTCGCGAAATGAAATTACGAGGCGAGAGTACGAGAGTACGAGAGAGAGAGAGAGAGAGAGAGTAAATGGCCACGACACAAAGGGATGAAAATGCGAAGCGCAAGAGCGCCGAGCTGCGAGCGGGTAAATGAGAAAAATTTTTGGTGCGCCAAATTTTTTCGCGAGGGAAAGGGCTGCTTTTGACTTTTTACATATACGCGCGGAAAGTGTCGTCGCTTGTTTGCGCTCGACGTGAGTCGAAAAATATTTCGAATAAACAGAATGCGAGTACTAAATGAATTACGTTTGTTGAATAGAATATTAAATCTTACTTGTGTTCCGAATATCCATAACGATGCTGCTGGGCGAAATATCAATACTATTCTTGGCTACAATCTGCACACTGGAATCAAATACAAATATACGTGAATGGATCTATTGTAGTGAAACTTTTTTCCTAAATTAAAAAATGCATACAGGGTTCTTTTGTTGGTTGAGCAATATTTTGTTATTGGATTTTCAGCGTGCTTATATTATATTGAACGTTTACCGTGAGCTACTATCGCAATCAGTTTCCGGAGAAATCAACAAAAAATTTCAATCACAATAGTATACTCATTTTTTCCAATACATACGGAATGCCATACTCTAAATCACACCAAAGAGAAATTCGTCACCAATAAATTTCGCGCCTCGAAAGAAACGTTTTTTCAGTCACGTCTACGCGCAAAGTTTATTCAGGCTTCCCGGTCCTTCTACTCTCGACTATACGTTACATGTATAGCCTGCAGCTCCACGTCGAGTCGGTTAAGTCTGATTTACAAGCACTCCTCGCGTGCATAAACACAGCGGACGAGATTTCCCCGAGAAAAATTACCCGGTCCGCAGAATTCCCCTCTTCGCGCCGGATTATTTACCTTTTGCGCCAAGCCGTGTTCCATCCCCCTTCCGTCTTTCCATCACGCGCTGATTGCGTTCAAACTGCATTCTCTTACCAGAGGATTTTCGAATATCTGTAGCTTAGGTCGGATTTATTTTCGCGAGTTGATAGAATCGAAGTCGAAATGCAATTTTGCTACTTTTCCGGAACTCGAAACTGGGTAAATACGGAGAGTTGTCAAGTCCAAAAAATTCAATCCAAAATTCGATATTACGTATCCCGAACGAAGTCCTTTGTGTCGTCGTGAAGCCAATAATTCAGGAGCATTCTGGATGTCTGCTATGCAAAAATTAATATTGAAGGTCCCGTAATATTATATATTTGTTTTTTTTATAGATTTTCACCAATTCAGGGGCTATAAAAATTTCTAACCTATTTTCTGAACCAAATGTACGCAATTGTTGAATAACGTTTTACCAAGCTTTTTTCATTATATATAGATTTATGCTTGTTCCATGTATCAACTTTTTGTAGTCCCTGAATTGGTAAAAATAACCTAAAAATTCAGATTCAGGGAGTGAACATCTAAAAAACAAACTATAACCAATAACCCAATAACATGGGGACCTTCAATATTAATTTTTGCATAGTACCCCCCCCCCCTCCGTGTGCTCTCCCGGACTACAACATCGCGGAGTTAGTAGATACAAGTAATAAAAGCGACGGTAGAGCCCAAGCGAAAAAAGCATAAGCTCTTCGCTAACCTACGCGAGTACTGAAACTGTAATCAAGTACCTAAGCGGGAGGCGAGGTCGAGTAATCATTTCGAGCTAATAAACTAAAAGCATCCAGCCTTAAAGTCTCGTATTTTTCATTCCCGGTATTCCTAACCTATATCTTCCCTTCTCTCTTTAGGCGCACAAAATTACTTTCCTTCCGAGAAGAGGAGAGAAGCGAAATAATCCCGCGGACAGAAACTTGAGTAAATTCGCCGCGTCGTGCTGCATGGCTACGTATGCGCAGTGTCACGGCTCGTCTCTGTGTAATGGGAAACTCGGGACAAACAACTTTTCAATACGCTTTGATGCTTGGAGATGCTGTACCTATTATATAGCTATATACATATAGAATACATAGACCTACCTGAAGCTGATACAGCCGCGGTGGCTCTTCGCTGATTATCTGTAGGCCGATTTCGCTTTGAGGACGATTATTATGCACCGCTATTGTTCAGTTCAGACGATAGGTATATAAGTAGGTATAGCGATGAGAGAAACTTTTGCAGTGTCCGAAAGCTTTTTCTAAATAAAATAACTGCAGAGATACTCTGCTCTTCCGTTTTGTCCTTTTGCACTTTTTTAAAATTCATGTTTAAGAAACAATTGCGTATCTCATTCCAAACCGTATTTACTTACAGCTATTCTAGCAACACAAACACTTCGCGTTATTTATTTCATTGCTTTTTACACAACATCGCTCGACCTAACCCGACTGACCGCGAGGCGAGTCCCGCGCAAACTGAAAGAAAAACTCCATAAATGTGTCGTTGACAGTGGCAGCTGTATAGGAGCCGCTGTAGCTATAGCCTGTAGGTAACTGAGCGTTCAACTTTTGACGGTTGGCTAAATATAGGTATACATGTTGCCGATACTTCCGCTCCAGCGCTGTAGTCAAGACTTGAGAAACGTTCTATCCGCAGTCCGCAATTCGCACCTTCTACGTTTACCTCACGTTTCGTCATTAATTTGTTTATACGATCGCGAGGACGTGTATCCGACGATTTTTTGAGTTGAATAACTCATTTCTTGTGAGCCTGTACTAGTGACAGTGCATTTGAATCCTGCTTTTATTTGTCGACAAAAATCTCGTGAAGATTTGAAGCAATTTATTCATACAATGATTTCCATCATTACAATGGATCAGCTGCAGAGTTTGAATTCTGAGAACAATGTCGGTAAGTCTGTGTTATTTTAGCTAAATTGATTGATTATATATTTAAATATTTCATTTTTAAAGAATTTTTGTTAATATTTGGATATCCATCACTATGGACTAGAGGTTAAACTGATGACATGAAACATTGGCCATTTCTTATTATTACAGAACAATCGAGAAATAAAAGTAAGAAAATCAAGCCTCGTGTAATAGCTAAATTTACTAAGCGACCACCAATGCGGATTTCCACAAAAGAAAATATTCCTGACCAAGAATCAATGACAGCAGTTACGACTGAAACCTCTAATTCAAGCAAAGAGCCATTTGTTTATTTCAATGGGCCTGGATTTATGGATCCTCCAAATATATCGCAAACAGCTCAGAAGACTGATTGTTTACAAACCAGACTTTTAAAGTTAGAATCCTCTTTCCCAGCCAAAATGAATCTTCCGAAAGAGGATAACAATAACAACAATGAAAATTCACCGATAGACAATTTAACGGTATCTATATTGATTTATACTAATTCTATTTTGCCATACTAAAAGATTTTTTTTAATTTTTTATAGCCTGCAAACAAAAGATTAGCTTTATTAAGAAAAATAAAACAAAAGAAATTTGAATCAGCAAGCGCTTTTCAGTCTGTACAAGAAAGACAGCAAAATCATAATTGTTCAGAGCTGGAATATGGTTCTTCTGTGAACAATCAAGCTGCAAGCAATAATTTTATTCCATTTGTAGATCACAATGCACAGGTATGTCAAATTTTATAGGTATATAGGTATAGTTTACAAATAAACACTCTATTATAAACAACAGTATAAACATCAATATAGTAGATTTCACATTCATTTTAAAATTCATGAAACCTTATTAACTAAAGTAATAAATTAAATCTTAGGCTAAAACTCAGAATTGGTCATTATCCAACAAAATATGGTCATCAGATATTTGCACAAATTCTAAAGAAATTATTCCTTCGCTATCACTCGATGAGTCACTTATTTTAACATATATTTATACTGGATTGCTATGCTCAAGCCGAGTATTCATAAATCCATCACAAGAAAAAAAACTATCGGTATTTAGAATTAATTTCAAACTATTAACAACTACATTTTTTGTACTTCATACCTAATTATATGCAAACCGTACTACCACACATCTAACTGAACTAAGAAAATCCTTTATGTGTGTACAAATTTATTGCACAGTATTTACTTTGGAAATTATTACAGAATACATCAACTGATTGGTCATTGTCACCCAAGATTTGGCCTAAGGATCAAATAGAACCTACAGATACTCGATACTCTGCATCACCACAAACTGCACAGTCAAATGCAGAACCTTCAAATCAATACAGTTTTTATAATCAGATAACTACGGAAGCTGTGTTCCAGGTAAAAAAAAATACATAATATAATTATTTATTTAATATCAAACTTTTAATGAAATTATTTTCAGATCGATGACAAAGCAAATAAGGATGCGAAAAAATCGGGACACAAAAGGCTCTTAGTCCAGTTGCTGCAAAAGATACGAAATTCCTCAAGCGTCAAGAGTTACCTCGGGTCAACGACTCCTCCCGAACCATCGGTTTTTTCTTCTTCAAACACAAACTGCAATAACTTCAGAAAGAACACCGGATCTCGCATGTGCTACAACTGCAGTAGCGCCGAGCACAGCTTTCCCGTTTGTCCACAACCACAGAGACGCTTCTGCCACAGGTGCGGCTTCAACAACGTCACAATAAGAAATTGTCCACATTGTCAAAACAGACACAAAAACGAATAAGCCAGCCAGATGAATCGTGTTTCAAAAGAAAAAACTTTTTTTTACAGATAAGATTAATTTTGATAGACTTGTACCTGTCAATGTGATTATTTTAGGTTCATGAAGCTTTATTTTTAATAGGCAGGTAGTGTTAACAAACAATGAAAATTTTAGTTTAATCACGAAGTTAAATGACGTTGTCTTAAGTTAAAATAATTTTTATATTTTGCCAAGATATATTGATTTAAATAAGTTTTACCTGACAAAGTGATTATTTTAAGTTAATGTAGGTTTTTCCTTCATTTAGGATAGGTAGTCTTAGAATTATTTGGACATGTTATACTTGCGAAAAGTACATGCGCTGCATTCTTACTGCGATAAATTATATCTTTTAATTTGAAATATCAATTCTGCAACCTGCAGTTTGTAAGCCATCAATAATGTACTGGCATAAAATATAATAATACAACATAATGATGCGCTGTAGCATGAAATCAAGCCATCGAAAAGCCGTCTGCGCATAATCTCGGTAAAAGCCTTGCCTTGGCTAAGGGGAAGAGACGCACAGACATTGAGACATGCATCACAAAGGGCCATCTCGGAAGAACTCTTGCTCGAGCAAAAGCTGTACCGCCGTGGAAATATCTATACTCCCGCGCACAGCAGGGAATGCTCCGGAAAATTTACCGAGGCCATCGGTCAACGCGGATTTGAATTCTTGTAACGCCGTACATCCGTCCGTTGGCCGGGCCTTTAAAGTCGCCATAACTTTTATTTAATCTCCGGCGCGCAGATTCTTTGTAGACAGCCCTCTCTCTCACTCTCAAAGCGTCGCTCAGGAATTGAATTTGTCAAAGGCTCTTATGTATACATATCACGAGCTTGATTTTTCTGCAGCGGCCGCACGATAATGCGAGAATCGTAAATTCTAGAAGATGTATGCGTTGAGTCTGGCGATTTTTCAGAGATTAAATTTCCTCGGATTTATTGCCTCGATAAATAAACGTTGCGCGCACGCGCAAGAGGGAGACTACTTCTCGAGTGTAATTGCGAATCAGGGCGCGACCGGATGGCCCTTCGTACATGCGTCTGAAAGTTGCTCACGTAGCGAAGGCCAGGCAAGGCCATCAGTCATCCGATAATTCAATAGATCGCGACCACAGAGGAGGAGAAGCAGCAGCCGCTCGCTCGCGCACGCCTATCAATCGAGAGGCTAGCTCAATTTCTCGCCCGATGACGATACATCGTCGCTCGTCGCTCGCAATTTCTCGCTAGCTACACCTACGACTGCTCTAATTTCGTAACTTGCGCGTATTTTTCGAAGCGTGTTGGGAATAACAATCTCATGAGGCTTTTAGTAAATGAATCATTTTAAGTTTTGGAGAGAGATTAGAACTGATCGCGCAGAATAACTCGTAGTGTTTATAGTAGATAAAACAAAAAAAAAGTAACGTTAAAGTTCGCAAAAGGCTTAAAACTTTGCGTATAATCTATCTCTACTAGTGGTTCAGTCCAACTTGTTTGTTTCTAATACATAGAAACAGGTTCATATTGTATATTTGAAAACTTTTTTAATCCGCGCATAAACGATGAAAAGAAGAACAAAATATACGTCAAGTAGAAAAGTCGGGGTCCGCTCGGACAAGCCGAAGGATAGGTATACGTAGTCAGTCATGTTTAACGCGCGGGCAGGTATAACGGCACCGAAATTCCCGTACGCGTCTCGCAAGTCTACCTCGCGGTGTCTTGGGTGCACAGGCTAATTGGACGAGGGACCCGGTTGTCGAGGGAGCCACGGGAGTTGCCTTGAATTATCGAACTTCGATGCGTCGTGCCGGTCGCTGCGTCTCCTCTCTCTCTGTCGTGTTTTGATTTTCTACACTGCGGCTCGTTGTGTCTTGTTAAAATATCTTGCTATACATCTGGCGTTAAGGTAAGGAGCATGTACTTTCAAATTTTGGTTCAGCGTTCTCTAATATGACAAACACTGTAACATCAATTTTAATATTTTTTTTTATAAATGTATTATTTACTACTCATCGAATGTGACATTAATTTACAACGTGGGTGACAAATGAAAGGTTGTAGAAATGAAACGACACTAATAGACTCCATGTCCGACAAGTCAATTGAGCAGCAAAAAGAGAGAAGCAATATACCTAATTTTCGACATTTGTTCCACGTAGATGATTGGACTTTTGTAGTTTCCGCATTATTAGATCAGTGAGCGCGAGCAGCCCGAGTTAAAAGTTACGCGGCCAAGATGTAACGAACTCGATGAAAGTTTCCAAGCCCGATAAAACGCGCGCTAATCAAATCCCTCGATAAAGTCCAGGGAGATACTTTGTAGAGCGAGTATGGTGCTTTTTCACAAGCCCAACGGATATTATACTACTATTGCTACAGTGTGGTTTCTGAGTATAAAACTGAGGTAAAATTAGGGCAAGTTTTTACTAAGCGTTGCATTGCGAAATTCGATATACTTTGTACGTCAATTTAAGAGCAAAATAAAGGCGGGAATTTCAAATAGATTAATTATAGATTAATTTTATTTCGTTGAACAACTGCCAGATCTCAATCAGCTAAAAGATGTACTATCCTTTCAAATTACTGGACTCTGCCAAAAAAAAATCCGTGAGAAAATAGACCGCGTCATTTATCCGCAGCTCGACGGCGCAAAAAATTGAAATACGCCGCACATGCATATGCGTTTGTTAGATCCAAGGGATCTCGCGGTGTCAGTTTCGTGCTTTTAACAGATTCGATCGGATTACGGCTTGTTGCCGTCGACGTTATACTGCAACAACACTGTAACCATCCTGCGTGTGTACATGTGTACTATACATATGGCCTCGTGGCTTTACTCTGGATTTGTATACCGATACAGCGAGTAGAAAGTGTTTATAACGACGCACAACTGGCATAATACTCTGGTTTTGTATACAGTGAGAAAAAAAAATTGTATAACGAGTTACATTCTTAATTGAAAATACATTAATTTGCATGCGATCAGTTGATTCTCATTCGACAATCTTCTGCTCGCAGCGTATCTTCGAATCGCCGTTAAAGCGACTTATCGCTCGACTCGAGAATACGGCGGAAAGCATCCTAAGCCGCTTACCCAAAAGTTCGATTCCGTAATTCGTCATTGATTCCCGCTAGCAAATGTGCTTCCCTTGGCCGAGTTTCGTCGAATAACCTGCGCGCCCAATAAGTGTGTTATATGTGTGGCCGTTATCGGCGACAACGGCTGACCCGTAGAAACTCCCGAGAGGCTCATAAGTCTGCGTAATCTCGAAAAGCTTTTAAACGTTGCTCGAGGATGTGCGTATGTTGCGCTGACCTGCTTTTACGTACAATATGCGTTATAGACTATACATCGTATTTACGACTACAGTTGCGTCGTTCTTGGCGAATCACATGAAATTTGATGGTTTTTTTTTTCGTTTCGTTTAACCATTATATATTATATAAGTAGATCACGAGTTGAATAATACTATTTATAATATACTATTGTAATTATGAAATGACGATTACGATGTGAAATTCATTATTTGATGCGTTTGCAGATTACGTACAGCAATGAGAACCAGATTCGACTGACAGGCCTGAGCCTTAACAGCTCTGGTCAGTACAAGTGTGAGGTGTCCACCGGACCACCGTTCTTTGCGACCAACTACAAACAGAAAAACCTGACCGTTATAGGTAAGCCCTATAATTAAAATAATAAAATTTGAAGATAATGATTTCCCTTATGCATAATAATCGCGATAATGAGCAAGTGGGTGATGATAGTCAAAGCGACATCGGATTCGAGACTAGATCAAACCACTTTTGTTTTTTCGTGTGCCGGTATTAACGGAGGCTCTTCTACTTGTTATATATCTATTGCTGTTAATGCAAACGAAGGAATAATATAGTTGATCTGGTGTTCCTGACGAGTGTCGGAATCGATTAACATTTAGATTTATTTATCTAATACTTATATATTACAATCAAGTAAATTAGTCGATTGCTCCAAAGCATCAATATTGAACGTTATTTTTAAGATTACAAATGCAAATTATTATTAATATTTTTATATAGTATATATTAGGTAAACAAGGTCTCACCCACTTCCACACATATAACGAGAATAACGTCTATGCATACGTAACAAAGTCCACATGAAACTGCCTCTCGAGTCAACAGCGAAAATCAATTAGTTCCGTAGTGGACCACACTATAACAGCCGAGAAGCCAAAAAAGGGCAACGCCGGTACACCCTGTTGTGAAAAAAAAAAATCGAAAAACACGACGACAATGGAGTGCCAGTAGCGTTAGAAGCGCAGTCACAGATTTGTCGAGAGCGAAAAAAAGCGAGCTAGCGATCCTCTCGTGTCATGTTTGATTCGTCCCGCGCTGGTGTAAATCAAGCGGCCCGGGACAGAAGGTTCGAGCCATCGAATTTGTTGTATCCGTCGAGTTTGTCGTTTATATAGCGGCCAGTGAATTTCGCTTTTATAAAAGATTATATATTTACCAATGAATTTCAGACATCAAAATTTCCTCTGATTCTCAGTGTGTGTGTGTCAACCGAGCCACCGTCAAAATCTCGCGCGACATATAGTATATATATGCAAATCAGCCAAAGGCAAACACACGCGCCTAGAATCTTTCTGCAGCATAGGGAGAAGAGCTCGAAAAGAGCCAAGCAAACGAGAGAGAGAGAGAGCAGCGTGTCCGGACGGCGAAAAGCCAGCAAAAGAATTACGAGCAGTCCTCCATCATCGTTTGCAGTATTTTGGCTCGCTCGGGACCCCGCGCGCGCGCGCGCGAGTAAAAGCCTTTTCCTCCGAAAGAGAGAGAGAGAGAGCGAGCGATAAAAAGGAGAGAGAGCGCGACTTTGCGCGCGAACGGAGGAAAAAAAGGGCGGGGCAAACATAAAGGAGAACGAAGACGTAGGAGAGGAGGATGAAAAATCCTGGGTACCTACTCGTTTCGCCGGGCAATAAATTCTTCCGCTTAGCTAGACAAAATATATACGGCTATCTTTTCGTAGTTATTACGCGTGCGAGGCTGCTGCTGCTGCTGCTGCTGCAGAGCGAGCTGATGTATGGCTCGAGTGTATTTTCCGCGAGGTGAGAGAGAGTTTGTCGGTATATAAAGTATCGATATATACTTTCGATTATTCGTCAAATATTATCATGCAGAGTATATACTAAAAACTCGAGGCATGACAGCATATGAGGAAGAGAAGAATCGCGTCTCTTTAAAAACATGGCGAAGAACACACGAGAGCGGCCCTCGACATCCGGCTGCTCCATAAATGAAGACTGCGACGTTTAGCGAGAGTATAGCGCAGTTGCAGTTGAAAAGGAGATCAAGAGGATGCGCGGCACTCGGATCCTCGAGTGCAGCAGCGCTTTTCAAGCGAGAACGGCTTTATAACCATATATAAACGTGTGCTACGCTTCCGAAAAATGGCTGACTCTCGGGGATTCCCCGAATTGTATCTTTCGCCGATTGATTCTATACTCCAACACGGTGGTGGATAATTTTTCATTGCATAATATGCAAAGCTTATACTCGTCGTATAACAAAGCATCGCGAGACGAAATTAAAGAAAACTCTCGTTGGAATATGTTAAATAACTCGTGCAGCAGCAGCAGAGTCCGGTTTTCAAAAATTCCCGCAGCTGCACGAACCGAGATTAATTAGCCAATTACAATTGCTAATTCCGCGGCGGCGGTCCCGCTATATACATAAGGCAGGATAAATACGAGCTCCTTTACATCGCTATTTAAAATTCAGTTTGTTATGGAACTTCTTCACGGCCCGATGATTCTCCCCGGTCTGGGCTCGTTTGCTGTACATTTTATTTAAAAAAGTTTCGCTTTAATAATTGCAAAGGATTGTGCAAAGTCAAGTGAAGGCGATCGGGATGTAGTTAAAAAGAAACGGAAAAATAAGGCCAGTTTGAAGAGAGATTTCAGCCACACAGCCGCAAGTGACACACGCGAAGTAACGAGCTCCTCTGCCGAGTAGAACAGGACAGACTCGGTGAGAGAGAGAGGCTGAAGGGAAACTGCCGTGCGCGCGGCTGCAAACTTGTAACAAATGTTCGCGGTACAGCGAGAAACTAGTACCGAGAAGTCAGTTTGCTCTATACGCGTGTAGTATATATAGGTATATACTCTACGTATACGTACCAGTGGCAGCCAAGGGTTAGACTCTCTCTCTCTCTCTCTCTCTCTGCCTGTGAGTAGCAATGGCGAACTTTCCAGTTAATCTTTGGTTAAAGTAATCTACAATCGTGCGTCTTAGTTAACTCGCTTCTCGATACCTCGTCCGCGCGAGAGCAACGGAACTTTCGTGTCCCCTCAGGGCTGCAGCGGCGTTATATATGTATATACCATTATACGCAGCCGATAAAAATTCAGTTACGATGAGATGAGGAGTGTCGAATTGTTATTTAACAAAACTTATTAATACAAGTAATACCTCTATACTTTCTCGATCCCATTAGCCGGAGAGCAAAAACACACACACACACACACTACGTTCGGCCAATTATACACGTGTATATGATACTCCATTAGCAATAAAAGCTCGGCATACACAGCGCCGAGTAGTATTTGTATTGCAAGCTCGCGCGAAACGACGAGAGAGCTTTATATAGAGAGAGAGGACAAACAATGCAGCGTCAGCAGTGCGGACGACCATCGCAGTGAGAGGAATACTGCTGACCGGCACACCTGCGAGTAGGTGACGACGCCGATAAACTGCGCGATCTCGAGAACGGCTATCCGCACCTTTTCTCGAGAGTTTCGCGACTGAGGTCTGCGATTCCCGGGGAAAAAAGGACGACCGAGAGCTTTATACCTATACCTATACTTCCAGTCGAGAGTCCGCAGAATTTTTCGAAAAAATTTTTCGTCTACTAGATACTTTTTTTAAGATAAAAGAAAGGGGGAGGATTTAGTGTATAGGGGTGACGCGAAAATTTGACAGCGACTATATTTCCAAGCTTTATACACTTCCTCTCCCGCGTATAATAATATATATATATATATATATATATCTCGGTTCGAGCGGCGCGGCGTTGGAGCGTGCAAGCGCGGGATATTAATTGACGGATTTTATTGCTCTCGGCTACGGGCCAACGCCCCCCTAACCCCCATCTCTCTCTTTTTGCACACAGCGCGTCCGTCGCGCCGAATATTAAGCGCACTTTTTTATTAATTTAAGATTATAGCTTTTCGATCATCTCGATTGAATTGCCGGCGAAGCCGAGCGGAAAATTCAATTTTATATAACATAGAAAGACGATTAAACGCTACTCTCTCTCTCTGTTTCTTTGTTGCGCGTGAAATGACGTTTTCCGCCGTCGGACATAACCTCAAAATATCGCTCTCGATTTTAATTACGACAAATCTCCCACTGCCGTGGTTAAATCCTTTGAAATCGCCCATCAATCAAAGGGAATCTCTCGAACGAGCCTATATATATAATACTTTCTCAGCGGCCTATACTGCGGGGCATTGTAATTCGCGGCAAAGTGCATAATTGTAGTACAACAAATGGACATTAGCCTCACACACGAGCGAACAGCAATGACGGCCTGAAGCCGGGGGGGCTAAGTGCAGCGCAGAGCCGCGTCGATTGATTAAAGGTGCTCAATTGGCCGGACTATACGCGCGGCACCGGCCATTAAAAGCCCGACGTGCCGAGGCTTTGGGGAAGACAGACACACGCACGGAAGTGAGGTTAGGTGCGCGCGCGCGAATTGATTATTTGCGGTGCGCGCGTGATTGCTTAATTAAACCCGATCGGCCGTTCGCTCGGTTACTGCCGAGGTGTATATATAGTGCCGGGCGGCAATTTAAGCTCCCTGTGTGTATGTATAACTGAGGGGTGACCGTTTTTTAGAACGCCAGCTGAGTAATTGCAGGGGGCGCTGTGGTTTTTCGGTCGTCCGAGAGGTATCTCGTTTTCTGAACGATGATCGCTGGTGTTCGATATACGTGTAAACCGTTTCGAATAGAAGGACGAAGAGTAAAAAGCTCTAAAGTTATATACAATGGCGATTTTAATATCGGCAAGATCGATGAACGCCGTAAACAAAGATTCAATTAGCGCGACAAGTGCCGGGAATCGATGGAATAAAAGGAGCCGCGTTGGAAAAGTTGAGCGGATAAAGCCAGCTTACAACTTCGTACCTCTCCGTATGCCAATATCTCTCCTCCGCACAACAGTTTAAGGCTATCGAACAAGAAAAGCTCTCTCGCCGCGTCAACGCTTAAAAGTTAAACACTGAGCGCCGAAGCTTTTGCCTGATATCCAACGCGTCCTCGTAAAATCCTCGGTCCATTTATTATACCAAAGTTTCTGCGAGCACAGTCTTATTTACTACTTTTCCGCGGCGGCATCGCGATAGCGCGCGACTACTTGCGGAGAAAATTTAGCCGTCGGTTTTTGTCCCCCACGGCCACAAATCTCGAACGCGCGAGATCCGAGAAATTACTTTCTCACGGAGGCTGCTGCTGCTGCTGCTGTTCCTTTATTCTCCGCGAAGCGTTATTATTATTTCAAACGAGTTAATTCACGGAGTCTGTCGCTTCTTTTCCGCTTATGGCGTTATGCTATACTACTGCTTTTCTTCAAGCTCTCTCGTTGCGTAGCTTTTCTCGTTTATTTATATTCTTTTTTTTTCTGCGACGACGGTTAATTCAATTCTGCGACTGCTGTTATACTGTTTTTGACAATTGCTGTTTTGAAAGTTCTCGGAGCTCTTATACTGAGACATTTTTGTAATTTAGTTTTAATCTAGCAACCGCGTTTTTTTTTTTTAATTACACGTCAAAAACTTTTTCAATTACAAACGTCAAATATTATCATTATACCATTTCAGTTCGCTACGCATACGTTAAATCCAGTATAAAAACTCATTAAAGCCATAGCCGTGTAAAGTTTCATCAAAGCTAAATCCGAAAATTTTCATCATTATCCCGGAGTAAAGCCGAGAAAAATTGATATTTTCACTCGACATATGAATGTTGTACACGCGGGGCAGGCAAAATAATTAACCAGCAGTAGCAGCTAGCCCCGATTTAATTAGTAAAGGCGTCTCCAATTACAGAATCATTAAAATTTAAAAACTCGCGCGCTCCTGCCATGGCAACGCGCGGAATTCCTCCTCCAGCTACTACTACTGCTTTCCATGCAGCGAATTCGTGCACACGAGGCAAATTAGGGAGACACCGGGCCGAGTTTTTGAAGCGCGAATCCGCACTTAAAGCGACGCGCGGATTTTCCAGCGCCGTGTAATTATCGGGGTCAACAACCTTTCGCGCTGCGCCCCGGCCTCTAATTTTTATCCCGAGCGGCGGCGGCGGCGGCCTCTAGCCCGGAAAATCCTTAATTGTTAATTTGAAAGTAATACGACCGCCGCACTGTTGTTAAACGCTAGCCATATGCCGACGTGTATTCTCTCTCTCTCTTTCTCTCTTGCAGTCGTGCTTGTAATTATCCCTCGTCGCTCTTTAAGGCTGAGAGTATGTGTGTGTGAGCTTGGAGTAGGAGAGGCGAAAAAATAGAGAAGAGAGCCGGCGTCGAAATTACCTGGAACGACGTTAATTGCACAGTCAAATCGTGGGAGGACTGCAATTACTTTAGTTTTGCGCGTTTTTTTTTTTGCTCCCGCTATGAGGACCACAGGCGGAATGTTAAAAATTCATTAAACTTTCGGCTAGCCAACACTGGTGGAATTTGCGATTTTTCCAAATTTCCGCTTCGCTGCACCGCTGATGCCGATAGAGCGATTGGTTTTGCTTGGTTTTAACGTCGCCGACGATATCAAAATTTCAACTTGTATACAGTGCTCCTAATAAACCAAACTTTCTTCGTAAAAGCCATTTTTCTTCATAAAACAATATAGTTGCCAAGTATAACAACAGTCACCGCACACGAAATGAAAAAAAAGCGAGAGATAGAGAGGAAACGAACATTAAGGACAAATATATATACGGCGAACGCACACTCATCGCGACTTTTTTAAAGTCACAGTTTGTTTTAACAGCTGAGTAGTAAAACTAGCGTTATACGGCCGCTCGCGCTCTCTCTCTCTTGTTAGCGCGCGCGCAACTTTACGTTTTCATTATTCTTCGGGTAATGCAATTTTCATTAAAAATTCGCGGCGTATAATATTAAGTGCGCTCAGCTCTTAAGAAACTTCTCCTATATAGCGCCGTATTCGTTAAGTAAGCGAGATATAATACACGGCGAAGATGCCTAATTAAAAATTTTACTCCCATTTTTTGATGCAGCCCGCCTCTGCGAGAGCGCGAATAATATTTTAGATAACTGTTTACGGCCTCGTCAGCCGGCGCATCTTATCGCGCGAATAAAACGACGACGATAGCCCTGATGGCCCCCGGGATACTTTGTATACGCTCTTATCGCCGGCGGTATAAAGTCTCTCTCGAGCCTTCTGATTTCTGACTCTTAAAAAACGATTTTCCAACTTATTGCCCGAGTGTTTAATCACTGCAATTTTCGACTAGAGATACGATGTAGATATATATACCTTTACTGTATTCTATATATAATAAGCCTCTTTGAAAGAGGTAAGGACCCAGGCGGTCACATTTGAATATACTCTTGGGACACTAAGTCGCTCACTGCGCGGGGCCAAAGCCTAATACATTTTTCCAGCTAGTGCATCGAAAGCAGCCTTAGTCGTAAAAGCAAGCCGAGCGGTTTTTCCTCTTAAACAACTCGGCGGCGGCGTCTACTGACAAAAACTAATACAGACCCTTGTCGTTCGACCGTAAAAAAGCATCGACTACTCTCTTCCACAGCTTTGAAGACCAAATCCCGCAAAGCACACTACACGCGTGCTGAATCCAAACGACGTCGTTATACACGCGATATTTCGCTGAAAAAAACTTTAGCGAAATAATCATCCCTCAAGTCAAAGGCGTCAAACGCCTGCTGGTGACGATTACCGACGATTAAAAACTCACTCCCCCTCGCGCGCGCAAGTGAAAACGAAAAAAAAAAACACGAGCTTTGGCAGTCATGCAGCGAGTACATTTCGTCGCGGAACTAACGGAGAGAGAGAGAGAGAGAGAGAGAGAGCGACTCGAGAGCTGCAGCCACTTGTAGTGAAACGTGCAGCAGCGAAACGACGAGTGCGCCTACGCTTCAGAAATTCAGAGCCACCGCCTCCTCCTTTTTTCTCCCTTTGCTCTCTCTCTCTCTCGCGCGCGCGCCGTTATTTCGCATTCTAACCCGCCTGCTTCCCTCTTTTTCGTCGACGCTCTTCGCCTCAACACCGTTGCGTGTGTAGTATATATACAGCTGCCTATACACAACCCCGAGTGAGAAAGAGAGAGGCTCTTTTTCAGCTGTAGCGAGAGAAGGTAGAACGCTGTGCGGGCGGTATTTATCGGCCTGCGCTCGCACTGCATGCAGCAGCGTAATTTTCGCGAGGATGTACTTTTCGAGTTGGGCTTTTTCAGGGAGCTTGTGATGTTTTCATGCTTCGTTTGCGGAATGACCTTTGTTCGCTGTAATTGAGAGAAAGAGCTGCTGCTGCAGTCGAGTTATGACTTTTAATAACTTGTGCGCTCGCAGTTTTTATAATGCGTTTGGAGAATTAACGAGATGCGTTTTATTAAAATACGTCGAATTTTGATAAAATTGAAAGTTTGAATTTCCCGCCATGAGCACTGCCAACCTGACGTACACGATATTATGCTTCTAGGGGTAGTAACGAGGTAAATCGTGCGTATATGAACGTCAAGAATAAGCAAAAATCCTAAAACAAACGCGGCCCGCAGCCTCGCCAAAACAACAATGGCCAACTTCGTTCCCCTCGCGCAAGCAGCGAACTCCTCGTTTCCGCATCAATACAAACATCTCTGGCTGGGTTTCCCCTCCTTTCTTCCTCTTCTTATTTCCCTTTTTTCCTCCTAACGTATGCCGACAGTCTCGCTCTTTTTCTCTCGCTTTTCTTCGCATACTTTCCCGACTCCATTCTCCTCTTCGTGCAGCGGGTCTTACATTTCAAGAGCCAGCGAATGCATTAACGTGTCTCTCGTGTGCATGTATATGTACACTACATATACGTATATATACACGCGCGGATGGTCCACGTCAGCGATCCCCGTAATAAGAGTAGAATAATGCGCAGCGGACCTCGCGACGACTTTCTTCCTTCCTTATTCTTCTTCTTCTTATTCTTCTTTTTCTTCGTCTCTTCCTCTTCCTGCAGCAGATGCTGCTGTTATATGTACCCGCGAAGAAGACAATCGCGAGGAGCGACTGCTCGCAACTTATCAGTTGTTTTCGAAGCCACTTGAGAGGTTATGTGCGCGCGTATATTTTAGAGGGAGAGAGAGAAGCCTTGCACACTCGTGCATACATATGTGATATACATCTATCTATACTGTCGAGGCAAATTGCGTTTGCGCGCGACGGAATTTTTCTCCTCTCGACGTGGAAAAATGCGCGTTCTCCTCGATTTTTAAAATCGAAGCAGAGAGAGTAGCGCTCGGTCGAACATGGAAATTTTCGCAAAATTCGATGACGGATTTCAAATCCGATCTAGAGTGTGCTTCGCGGAAAATCTTTCCCCCGCGTAGATATGTATATAGGCTACATAACGCGGAGAGGAAAAACGAGACCGAGAAACCGAACGACATCCGGCATAATTGCCAGTAGCGAAAGTAGAGCCGGTATATAGCGGCGACACAGCGATATATAAATTTGTCTCGAACCCGCGAAAGCCCCTGACTATATATACAGCGTATACGTATATATATATATATATACACAGGCGATCTAGAACGAGTATAGCGATCGAAATAAAATTCCCGGTGAGCCGTGTCGCCGTAAAAACCAATAATTTCCGGCGATTGAATCCCGGCTTGGCAGAGCGACTGCAGCGCCCTCCCGGCCGCAATAAAGAGACGGCGGCGTCGTCTGTAGCCTAAATTCGATTATTAAGTGGCTTTGGCAGTAGTATAGTGTGCAGGCGGTTGTACGACAGTAACGAAGAGCCACTTAACGTACGGCGGCGTAAAAATCAGCCGAAATTCACGGAGAGCGAGAGGACATAAATCGCCCCGAGCAAGGATAAGCCCAGCCAGCGACGAATGGCGTCCGTAAAAAAGCGCGGGAAACGCGTTCTACTATTTGTGTGCGCATGTATATGCGCGAGCATACGATTAACGTCGACGGCTGTGTGTTTTTTTTTTTCGGAGCGGTTGGGAAATGAATCGGTCGGGAGTAAGTAACGGGCTGGATTCGATCGGGAATCGCGAAACTAGGTTAGCGCTGGTGTCCTCAATTACGCGGGAAACGCTGATATGTCGTCTGCTCTACGCTGTCGAGGGTGAACTTGTATACGATTTTTCCTGGATATTTATGATTATGCACTTGTAATAATCATATGATCCTTATCATCATCTCTCGACGCCAGTGCGTAACTTCCTAACCTAGAAACCCAGTTTATTTTCAAGCATCACGAAATTCTTTACTAATCGCAGTGCAGTCGTACCGCATTAGTACACAATAACCACACTAGAGGGCATAATTCCCCCCCACATCTCAGAGCAGCAGCACAATCGAGCTCCATCTGGTCCCGCGCGACCACCAATCCGATACACCACTGCTATATATACTCTCGTCCCCCCAAAAAGAAGAAATAGTGTATAAAAGACGAAGAAGGCTGCACCACACCAAACACAGAGTAGAGAGAGTCGCGCACGATCGCTTTAAGCGGAACGATTGCGGCAGCTCGCGGCGGGCGCCAGACGACGAGAGGACGTCGCCGCGTATATTTGGCGCCCGGCCAGGAGACGCTCAATCGAGGGATCGCATCCCGGAGGCGAAATGGGCCGACGTGAAGCTCCAGACGCACGTATATATGTGGGTTAGCGCGGCTGCTGTCGCTCTTCGCTTCTATACTCCGTGGATGAGAGGCTACGATTTGGATTTAAAGCACAGATTTGTGTGTATACTTTGTCTCCACACTCTATTTTTAACAATGTGAGAGACAGCTAAATGAGAAAACTTTCCATCAATATCATTCGTTCAACGTATACAGAGAACTGGCCTGATCAAAGTCGAGAGAGAAAAAAGAAACCGAACGACCATTCAATAATTCAAAAGCAAAGTAGTTCACAAACCCGATTAACTCGTCGGAAGCTTATCTTCCACACTCGATGTCCAGCAAATACACACTCGAGTTCGCTCCATTCGAGCGGAAAAAGGGAGCATCGCAACACGGGCCCGCCTCTTTAAAAGTCCGATCCAGCTGAAATAAAAGACCAATGAAAATCCAATTAAAACTTGCTGCTGCTGCTGCTGCTACGCGGAAGAAAGGGAGCGGAGGCAAATCATTTAGTGGCAGTAGACTGCCGCTTAATTAAACCGATCATCCAAAGACCTAACGAGCAATCAAAGAGCTTTCCTATCGCTAATCGTCCTCCTCGCCCTTCTCGATCGTAAACTTCGAGCGGAGGAAGACTCGCCATATGTCCTGACTACACTGCGCTTTCTTATACTTCAACGTGCAATATCGCGATTTCCAGATGATAACGCTTCGGCCAAACTTGCTCTTCTTATCTCGTGTATTATTGGCTCTTGTGGGGAAAGAGGATGTGTGCTGGGTATTTACTCGGAATGACTCGCGGTACGGTATAGGCTGGCAATTCCGCCCGGATAGGTTGATACTTCTGGCGTCTTGCCGTTGCAGGCTAATTTTCTCGGAGTTATTTGTTGTAATGGAAATTCGCCTGCTCTGGGATGTTTAAATCAAGACTCGCGCTTTGAATGTTCAAGTGCGGGTGTACCTTTTACTTTTGACGACGTTTTTTTTCGTTAAATGCATTGCTTATGCAATATTACGTTATGAAATTTAATTTTTACACCTCGATTCGCCGGAGATTTACGTAATGATATAACATTTCAAAGTGCGCGTGTTAATTATACAGATTTACTTTTATTATGTATTACGTTCATTAATTAAACTTCATCGAAATGTGAAGTGAATTATGTAAATAACATTTTGGTGTTAAAAATCTATATGTATTATACAAGATCGTAATTTAAACGATACTAAAATGATAATACTCGATTAATAATGAAGCAGCCTTTTGAAAATAATACATATTATATTATATTTTGAAAATATTATATAGCCTTTTGAATAAAGTTATCCAGCATTACATTATTCATTTTCAATATATAACGGGCATGAGAAGTCTCTAGAATTTCCATCAAATTAAAGCAATATTCCCGAAAAAAATATTCACGTCGCCTCGGGTTTCATTATTGTACTACTGGTCTTCTTTAACATCAAAGCTTGCTTCTCCGTTAGTAAATTTTAATCAGGCACCTGGATAAAAAGTCTTTCTACGCATCGAATCACACTAACGAGTCTGAAATAGCCGCACCGAACGATTACAGAGTACAATCTAAGCTCGCTCTTCGACAGTCAATTTTTGCCGTGATTACAATTAACGCATACCGTATAACGTCGAGCGGAAGTAAAACCGAATGACTGGTAAAATTAGCTTGGGAATCGGGTGTAGTCTTCTGCTCTGCGAGCAACAATCCTATTATGTAAAGTCTGATTGCCATTCGCACGATACGGCGAATTACGATTAGCCGGTATACGGAGGGTGAACTTCATTAAATTAACTCGCTCTTTCGTGAAGTCAGTGTAGATTCGCGGAATCTTCGAGAAATCGTGGAATTGAGCGAACGAACACGTTTTAATTTAAAATTTTCCTTTTTAAAAACTTCCACATAGAGTAGCTATATACCTACTCGAATCAATAAGCATTCCAGGCTGAGAGAAAAGTTCGAAGAAAATTAAATATCAAACGCAGAGATATCAGCGAGTAGTGTATATGCATTGCTACAAGTGGAACGTATATACCGAGTACTTATACCACTGCAACTCTAATTAACAAGCGGTACTTTCGCCGAGCGGTTCTCTCCTTATCGGGCCGCTCGACGCTTCCTTTCTTTCCCTGCTTTTTGTGTTTCTTTCTCTCTGCTTTGCGGATATTTCCTGCTCTCGCGGACCGAATTCGCATTTTCTTTTTATCCAAAAAAATTCCTAATTTTTTTGCTTCTCTACAGATTTTAGTAGAAATTACGTACTTTCGACTCGACTATCTCAAAGAAACTTCAATTAACAATTAAATTTCACACGCAAGCAGCTCTTCGAGTGAAAAATTCTCTAAAGAAAAATTTAATCTCATTCTCTGTTTGCCCTAGAAGCTTTACACTCCGCCGGTCGTAAAATAAGATTAACATCGAAATCGAAATATCTCGCGCTTATTTATATCGATGATCCTCCCCCCGGTTTGATTTAAAATTCCGAAGCAGAGAGAGAGAGAGAGAGAGAGCAGAAGTTTATTCCCTTCGTATGAATTTGCATTATTCCGCGCCCGGCCGAGTGCACTTTTCCAAACAACTGTCCTCTCCGAGAGTTAATTAACGAATGTACACCGCTCGAGCTTTCGGATGACGCCCGAGTGCGATCAGTATGTGCCCGATATAATTTGAAAAACGCCGCGTTTTGTGTTTCCACGGCTCTCCGTTAATTTGAAATTTCAATCGCGTACAATAATATACTCGAGACCCTCGTGTGTCACCGCCTCTCGACATCCCGTCAAGTAGTAACCGGCGAGTTTGGCCAGACGCATGTCCCGATTTTTCCCGCGTAAACTCCTAATACTGCATCAGGCGCAAGAAAAGCGTAAGTATACACAGAGCCATAAACGCAGCACGCGTATACACAAGCTTCCCTCGCGAGGCTCGTGAATATTCACGAGGTCGTATAAATATTCATGCAGCTCCGACGACGTTATAGCAAAGGTACAGAGAGTGAGAGAGTGAGGTAAGGGGGGAAAAAAGGAGTAGGGGAATAAGAGAGAGGAAGAAGCAGTAGCGCGTCTTTTCGCGACGAGACTGGGCCGAAAAGCCGAGCTTTTCATTAAGGAATCGCAGTCCGTCGCTCGCGCGAGCGACGTGACGCATGAATAGTCATGAGCGTTTATGAGCCGCTACTGCCATCGCAGCTTCCGGGATTGAATCGCCCCGTTTGAGTCGCGGCGGCGATGATGTCTCGGCGCGATGAATCTGAAAGGCTCGTCTTTATGCTGAATACCAGAGCTTAACAGGCTTTATGAGTTGACGACTGCTGGGGATGCGATTATTAAGCGAGTCTGTGTGTGCTATTTTGTTTTGGAATATTTGATTACTTATTGCTTTATGCTGTAAGGCAAACTTTATACAAACTGCACTGATTTCTCTCTCTTTGTTTATTGAGTGGAAATAAACGACGACTAGTCGGGATCGAATTACTCTGCGGCTGATGTTGGCTGACCAAAGCGCTTCGTCTTGCCTGACACGCATTTATCCGATTCGGTGCGTGTGAACGACGTTGTAAACCATTCTGTATATAGATTGCCGGTGTATATTGTATAGCGTTGCTGAAAAATTCAAAGTTCCCGCCATATATACTCTATATAACATGTTATATTATTACATATTGATCCAACAAAACTGATCTTATCCCGCCGGTGCACGAGAGATCCGAAAGATAATCCGGCACTCAAATAGCTATAAAACCGAGAGCTATCTCGCTGACTCGCCAAACATAACCTCTCAAACTCGTCACACTCCTTCGACGTTAATAAAAGAGAACCCGCCTCGCTCTCTATCGTATATAAATAATAAGGGAGCGAACGCCGGCGATCGGGAGCTCGTCAACTTTATTTCTGCCAAAGCAAGCAGTCCCGACGTACATATCCCCGAGGGAGCGTTTCTCCTCTCTATATCGTTGCCGGTTATATACGTTCGCGAGATAGCTAAAAAGAAAAAAAATAGATATATACAAGACACGGTCTCAATGTCAACTGAAAAATATCCGGACTCTTTCTCTCGATGCCGTTGCGTATATATAGGTATACGTATAATAATTATTACAAGCGTCTTACCGCATGAAAAAAAAGCAAGAAAACAAAGAAATACCCTACGGCCGCGCCGGGAGAGAAACATCGGAAAACCGAGATAAGTCCTTTGGCCTATCTTATTACGAATCTGAAGCACCGAGAGAGCCATATATATATACAGACATGTTCGGAGCCGAAGGAAGGGTCGTGATCGATACACACATAGAGAGCTGCTGGGGCCATCGGCGATAATTTGCGGCGGCGGCGGCGGCGTCCCTCGATTTACGAGCGCAGCACTGGCCTTTATGCGAAACTCATGAGGCCGGCCGGTGTGCTTCCCCCGCGTCCGCCTCATAAATCCGATCGGCCCGCCGCCGTGTGAGAAGCTCCTTCATATTTCATCGGTGCAGCTTTTTCGAGAGCCGTCTCTCTCCCTCTCTTTATATATATATATTTGTACCCGTACACTGACGAGTGCTCCGTCGTTGCAGGAAGTATGTATGAATTTCGGCTATGAGAGTTTGGGCTGGTAACGTATGCCGAGGCGTTTATACGAGCTGGACGGTTTATTCAATGATTTTATATACGTAGCTTTTTTTTCATAAAAAAAGCAATAGACTAGCTTTTAAACGAGGACCCCATCAGGGGACGCACTTCGGGAAAGTAAGTACACTCCCTTTGTGCGAAAACGGGTTTAGTTTAAAAACAAGACCAATATATATATGACTCTACTGAGCGCTTCTCAAAGTTAATTAATTTTTCTTCGAGCAGCAGATTTCATTCCTTTGAGCTATCAACTTCAATAGAAGAGCTCAGTTTCTTAATATTTACCTGCAGTTCTCTCTCTCTCTCTCTTCTATGCACCAGTATTTAATATTCTAGAAAGACATCGTAAAAAAAAATCCAAACGGACAGGACACTATAGGCAATACAACTTTATATATAATATACGCGGCGCCAAGTTATTTCAGATACCCAGCTGCCATGTGAAAACAAGAGCAAGTCTAGCCTCCTCCGCGATCTTATGAGATTTCTCGTATCCACACGCGCGCGCGCGCGCGAGCGTCTAAATAATATTTTAAACGAAAAACTCGGCAGCAGCTACGCGATATAGACGACGGCAGAGAGATGCCATAGACAGTGGAAAATATGGGAATTTTCAGGGGCTGCTGCTGCTGCTGCACGTAACACTTTGCGCTCGCAGAAATTTCACGCTGCCTCGCACGCTTATATGAGCAGGCGCCGTGTCGTATTTCGGAAAAAAAATCACCTCGTAAACTCCTCGCGAAAATAATGCCGGGAAACGATCGAGCGCTGTTGATTCTTCGAGAAGTATTATTATTATTATTATACACGCCGTATATTTTTTTTTTGACCTCGTAATTTTTGCGGTTTCAAATTCAGCCTTTTCCATTCGCTGCTGGATTTTTAAAAATTCTCGCAGCCACTGTATTACTGGCGTTTTGCAATTAGGGTCAGGATACGAAGTAGCAATTAGCCTGAGAGGTCGACGGGCTGTTATATATTTCCAGCTGTAATTTCGTGTAGTCCTTTATTTCTTGCCTTTCGCCGAGAGGCTTTTATAACCCACTTTTCGTTGTCAATCACTCTCGCGTTTGACTAAATCTTCCCGAGTTATGGTGCGTGTACATTCCCGTGTGTCTCTCATAATAACACACACGGCCTCGTTGAATTTGGGTTATCCCTCCGGAGACACACAAAAGGGCTGACGCCGCGTAAAATTTATCTGGAGAGCCTCGGGAAAACTGTGTAAAAAAAAGGAGAAAAATAGCCTCGGGTGAGCTAATTAAGCGACGAGGATTTTTTCGCAATTAAAAGTTATTCACCTGAGAACTTTGGTCTGTGTTGCAGCGCTGCCGATCCAGGGTCCCGAAATAACAAACATGACGCCTTACTACGCGCCCGGAGAGAACGTCACCGCCAACTGCACTTCCTGGCCATCTGTGCCCAAGGCCAAGATGTATTGGACCATCAACAACAAGACGGTATGTGGTAGTATATTGTTGAGATTAAAAAAGAAGAGAAATATCTTCCAAATCGAGAAAAATCAAGAGTCCGAACTACATCATATTGCTTCATTCCCCTCTTTGTCTCTTATCGCGCCCTAAATAATATCCATATAAACCGAGGGCTCATCATCAGCGCGACTCCTGCCGGCAATTTCATGCCCCTCCTACCTTCTGAGATACATACACACACATATGTATATATATATATATATGAACGTATACGAAGCGAAATCAGAGTCGGAATCGGTCGTACGTAGTCGTAAACGCTACTGCCCGCGGGACACGTTTTGATGTATACCCCCGTGTAGTAGTCGTCGGGGGTAGGACGATATCGAGGGGGAGAAAAGGCCGCGATTTGCCAGAGATTGCGCACGAGAGAAGAGCGGCATATCGCAATATGCAGTAAAGGTAATACGTTGAGAATCGTCCTCTAAGTAAGTATTATTTATTTAGCCGTATCTGCGCTTCCTGCTTTTTTCTTTCTCTTTGCCTCCGACGAGCTTGATACCTAATATAAAGAAGAGAGAGATACTCGAACGAAGTAGGTCACGTGACGACGACGCCGATGTATATTTCGAGATATATTTTGACTAGCGTTTGAGGTTATGTTCGTTTTTGTAGAGTAAACAAGACTAATTTCCTCATCGCAAAGTTTTCTCGATCGTTCGTGTATAGAAGCAACGGTAGCTATATATCTATAGGTCAGAACTTTATCGTCGGCAAAGAGGTAATCAAAATTGACTGCGACGATCGAATCCTGCGTGGGGGGGTTAATAATGCGGTAACAGCCTCGTTTCCTTTTACGATCGCGCAGCCCGTACACGAGCTTGACCGCTTCTTCTCTCTCTCTCTCTCTATCCACCCCCACGTCGTCCTATTATATGCTTCTTTTTTTTGTATCGTCGAAGCTTCTGCTCTCTCGCAGGCCTTTTACGACCGGCCATTGTCGTACGCGCAAAAAAGAGTATAGCTTCGATCTCGAAGAAGCAGTTTACATTTGCGCGAAATCCGCGGGAGCAATCGTAATTTACGCCTCGCAAACAGCAGGAGTAGTAGTATAGGTTGCGGTCAAATACAAAGCGCCGATAAACACGTTCGCGTGTCACACGCACGCGACCGGCCTCAGAAATACGCGGGAGAGAGAAAGAAAGGCGGGTATATATGTATAGTTCGCGCAGTAGGAGAGCTTTGTCGATCCGGCATTTCCAGAGAATTTCTTTGAACTCGCGCTCTACCTCTCGCGGGGCATTTCCATTTTCGCCGTGAACTTGTGTGTGTGCGCAGACTGACCTCTATACTTTCGTCTCTGTCTCGGTTCCTTTTGGTCGAGCGATCATAAGACTCGCCAGTGCGTGTTTCGGAAATTTTTCATCGCTGTCTCTCTTCGGACCACCGGCGCCTACTAACCGAGCTTGAAATTATTCGCAGCTTATTCTGAGTAAATTCTGCATCTGATGGCGCGCCCTCTAGCGTCAAATTGCTACCTTTCACACTGATTAAAAAAAAGTGTGCTCTTATCAACCACGCGTTTTTAATTAAAGCCTGCAGTCTCTTTTTCGCTAATAGGTATACACCTCCAGTCCACTGGCCAGTAGAGGAAAGGTCAACGTCCCTCTCGAACGCAGTCGAAAATCGACGAGTCAAATTAGCCGCGCTCGTGTCCACCGCGGAAGATCGTCAGCGCGCTCCGGAAATCGCATTGATATGCTAATTATACGCGAGGCGTAATCACGCCGGATTATCAGCTACATAATTGAATGAGCTGTATTAATGCGCGCGAGGCCAAAATCCCCATTAGATTCACTCAATATTGCATCCTCGATATCAGGGATTCGCTTTATTCTCTCTCTCTTCGTGCACACGGGGGGTTGGTACAGTGCGGGACAAAATCGCGAAGGGCGCGGCAGCAGCTCGAGATTAGATGCCCGTGACGATAATGGCAGGAGGTTATGTGGTAATTACTTGTTTCATTGCGGTGATTCGGCCGGTTTTACGAGCACCCACATGCCGGAATCATTCGAGTCTCCGCTGTATTTGACTTGAGTTACGGGCATAAGACTGGATTAATGTTCCCGAAATCGCGGACTTTCTTGGCAATGTTATCGCTCTACTAATACCGCGAAATTTAAGTTACTGCTTTGGCTCGTTTCGTTGGTCATCGATATATCTTCTGTCTTAAATTTTCTACGGTAAAATTTTAAACTCCAGAACAATACAGCTCGTAATATAAGCCACGGGTGCGTAGCATGTCCCGAACTCTCATAGAAAATCAGTGCGGGGGCGGATTCTACGCGCGACTGTACACCTCGGAGCGCTCACGTACGTCCCCGTAGAGTATACCCCGAGTCTTTCTCCGCCTGCATCCGTGCGCACGTGGTTGCAGCGGCTGCAGGCGCGCCGTTAATGCGATCCCATTAACGGCCGAAATTCACCGGACCCCGTACGCGCGTACGTGACCCTGGCCAATGTAACCCCTGCTGCTGCTGCTGCTGCTGTTGTTATGTACGCCAGGGCTTCAAAGGGACGCGTCGCTGGAGTATAATTGGCTTTATTAGCTGGCTTGTTGGCCCGTGTGGGTTTTTCTCCCGAATATAATCGGGGGAGACGCATGTTTTGGCTATTGTACTGAGCGCGACGATGAATATGCTCGATGCTCTGCCGGATAATAGGAATTGTTCGACTCGATATATACCTATGTTTTTATTTAGCATATATTTTTTTCAAATCCCTTTGTTTCGTCATACGCTATTACGCGAAATTTCCGCGGGGATAATCGACGGTTACACGAGAATTTCGGCAATTCGGAGTAACGCGATTTTATAATTTTCGGTTCGTTTGATTTCTTTTTTTCGTATGGTGTTTCTTGCTTTCGCTGTTTGTTCTTCCGTGCATAATAGCTTTGTGAATATACAGAATCACGGGATTTCGCGGTAACCGCGATTTGAAAGCTTATATTGAAAAAAAAACTCTGAGCTTCCGTCGAAAAAATACTTGGAATCGCTCTTTATTGCTCGCGAAAACCGCAGCAAAAGGAAGTCTACAAAATTCCTCTTTGACAGGATTTCACGCAGTTGGGCTCGAAAACCACGTCGACAACAAAAATCCAGCCAGAATCGTCGTTAGAGATCCCGGAATCGCGGCTAACGAAAAGTGACAAACCCGTCGCGAGAGGTCACGTCCCCTTTATTCCCGCTATCTCGAGAGTCAAAAACCCCGCGGTTGGCCGCCGGCCAATCGGCCTCGGCATATATATACACCATAATCCACTAGAGCGAAGATTATTATCGAGCGCACGAAATATCAAAAAGAAGCGCGTGTATTATATGTACGGCACTTTTTTCCGCCTCTGCGGTACGCTGGACATCGAAAGAAGTATATCTACTGCAACAGCCGCTTTGATCCGGTGACAAAGCGCTGCCGGTGTCCGCGGACACGGCAAACGTTTTGCCGCTGCGTCTTGTGCTGATGTTGCCGGGATATAATGCTCGCTCGATTTTTTCTACACAGCAGCGCGTCGCCGTTGCCGTCCGCAAGGGGGACGAACGACCTCGGCGAAAAAAGAAGAGATCCACAGAAGACTGCATCTCACCTATACTCCGCTCCGCCCCGTGCGCGCGCGTCGCCGGGAAAAAGGTGTACTGCAGCTGCTCCGAACGACGGGAAATTCGTTACAGCGACGTCCGTTCGTCCGTCGGTCGCGCTTTTTCCAAGAGCTACTACGTAACAAGCGTCTCGTTGATGCTGCTGTATCTACCGCAGTCTACTCGCGAAAAAGCACACGCGGCCGAAACCGAGGGAGAGAGAAAAGAGTAGCTTGTCTGTGCAGTGTACGTGTATACGCTTCGTCGTCCGAGCGCGTACGCGTTTTATCGTCCGGGATAAAAGTCGCTGGAATGGAAAAACTCGAGCTCGTGCGCGCGCTTATCGTTCCGAGTTTTTCGCGTCGCTTGGTCCTGCTACGACTTGCTTAAAGTTTCGGCAATTGAATTAGAATATTCAGGCTGTAGCTACTGCTGCTGCTGCGGGGATTTGTTCGAGCGAGAGCAAGCCAGACAGAGAGAGAGAGAAAGGAAAAGGATATGTATTTTGAGGTTAGGTTCGTTCGCGAGAGAGGATGCTTTCGAGAAAACGTGCTTGCTTATACTCGTGCCGCTATTCAAAAAACGACTGCTTTGTGGATTGCGAATTCTGATGTTTGCAGCACGCGCTGGAATAGGAATCGTACCGTTGTAGGTAGCGCTGGCGTCGTTTTCTTACACATACCTACATTTCATACCAATTACGTTGGTGCACCTGTCTCAAGATCGGTATTCGCCTTTGTAAGGACACACTAGCGCCAAACAGTTACGTGTAAATCAAATGAGGTGGCGAAAATTGGAACTCAAATAATTAGGGTGAAATGCATTGCTCATGGGAGAGGGAGGTCTTACCAAGGCGGCTGTGATTCGAATACAGAAGTTTGTTCGCTCGAATTGGTCATGACAGAGGCTGTCCTCGTCTAACTCATTGATTCGACATCAGCTGATACTTGATCGAAGATTCGTGGGAACGGACCTTTAAATTTACAAAGGTTCGCACATGTTTATGCGCAGGTCAGCAGCCCTCGAAGCGTCACAGCTCGCAGCTGATGTTTTCGTGTGATTGGGGGCTTCGAAATACTCCGAAATATATACACACGCGCTGCTCCGATAACCATATATTACGTGTCGTCAATGAAAAACTCCGAAATCGAATGAAAGCTAGTCTGCGCCCTATGGTGATCTACCTAGTCCGTGTGTGAATCGCCGGGAGACACGTCACGAGTTGTTGCGGCGGCTTCAGTATCGGAGCTATTAGAATTTTTGTTTATACTAATTTGAAGTGCACGGAATCATGTGGGCGGACACGGTTTTGATTTTGTTTATTAGTATATGCACGGCCCTTTTGGGAGAAGGTAAGCTGTCGAAGAATTATTTCAATTTTCTGTTAAGTTTTTGAGGAAAACTCGGCTCATTTGGGTCTTTGCTTTTTGAAGGGTTAACTTGGCTGATGGTGTACAGAACTGAGAAGTACCAAAAACTAAAGGCTGAGGTGGAAAAACAGAGTAAAAAATGTAAGTCATTGAATTATCAAAAGTAATGCTATTTTAAACTTGCATTCCAATCATTGTTTTTTTATTGATAAAATAGTGGAGAAGCGGAAAGAAGCACATGGCGATTCACTGGACAAGCAACAAAAGAAGAAAATTGAGCGCGAAGAGGAGAGACTTAAAAATAACAATAGAGACTTATCACTTGTCAAAATGAAGTCTATGTTTGCTATTGGTTTTGCTTTCACAGCACTCCTGAGTATGTTTAATAGTATCTTCGATGGACGAATTGTTGCAAGACTGCCATTTGTCCCAATAAGCTGGATTCAGGGATTATCGCACAGAAATCTTCCAGGAGATGACTACACTGAGTGTTCTTTCATATTTTTATACATTCTTTGTACAATGAGTATTCGACAGGTATTTACAGTTTTTGTTTGACCTCAATATCTTGAAGTATTTTCCAATAATTATGAAAACATTAATTTTTTTCAGAATATACAAAAATTGCTTGGTTTTGCACCCTCTCGAACTGCCAGCAAACAAAGTGGTAGCATATTTGGACCACCTCCACAACAATTCAAGTGATAAGATAGTGTTATCAAAAAACAAGTGCAGAAGCAATAAAGTAATAGAATATAGGACTTAAATTTAAAAAACTGTTGTGTGTGCACATATGAGATGAATGGTGTTGGATAAATGAAGTTTATCATCAAACGAATAAAATAATGTTTGTACAATTTATTTACAAAATATTTTACAAATAACCTTATGTCTTACCAAATATTAACCTCTTTTACTGATTTTGATGTAATAAATCTTTGAAAACCTAACCTAGTCAAGTCTATTGTTCGGAAACCATTTTCTATAATTACTTCTGATACTGCTCTTCCGACTGCAGGTGCTTTTTGTATACCATGACCACTAAAGCCAGTAGCAAATACTAAATTATCGTGATATGGATGGGGACCTATCACTCCATTTTCATCCCATTTGTTGTATTCATAATATCCAGCCCATGATGATTTTACCTGAAATCAGTTATGACAGTTATGAGATATTTATGGAATAGATCCTACAAATACTATAATTTTTTTCAAATTGCACTTTTGTTAAACAAACCTTCAAATTTTCAAAAGCCTTTACTCTGTTGGCAAGGACAGGCCATATCTTGTTCTCAAAGAATTCTGGGTCAACATCTAAATTATCTGTAGATGGTTCTTCATGTTCTTCAGGACTCCGCCCACAAATGTAATTATTTGCTAAACCTTCTCGCCTAAAATATGTACCTGTTGGATCTATTGTTAATGGAGTGTTCAATCCAGGTCCATCAGGAGCATGGAAACAATACACATATCTTTTCCTGAAAATTTTTTACATTATTTTAAGATTTCAAATATTCTAAATTAAATGAATAAAAATTAAGTGTAATTAATTATACCTAGGCTCTACTGGTAAAGGAAATGCTAATAAACCCTTTCCAGTACCAATTCTTGCCATTTTAGCAATTTCCCCACTAAATGCTCCAGCAGCTACAATACATTTACTAAAAGTTATTGGTCTTTGTTTGCCATCTTCTGTCTCGACCTGGAATTCCAAGTTATTTCTATGTACATGAAATACTAATTGAAATTAAGATTTTCTTGAAATATGTAATAATACTTACAACTAAATATTCAAGTTGTTTATATTCTCCTGGTGCCATGCCAGGAAAGTTAACACCAGATCTTGCTTTAAAATTAAAGCCTTTGGCTGTAGCTGTTATGTACTCAACTCCCATTGATATTGCTTTACGTTTCAAAGCACATAGAAATAGCCAAGGATCGAACCATCCTTCATTTTCTATACCAAGACAACCTAATTCAATATCATCTGTGGTGAGCCAAGGAAATTTTGATTTCAGTTGAGTTTTATTCAATAGTACATTTTTTGCTCCAAAACTCTTCTGTAACTCGTGATTTTTTTTCAATATATCTGCTGATTCTTCAGTGGCTAGAGATAAATATCCGTACGGCTGAAATTGTAGATCTACTATAGGTTCTCCTTCAATTCCTAAATAATCATTGGCATTGCGAATAAACTCTGCTCCAAACATTGACATCTCAATATTTTCTTCCAAAGAAAACTGCTGTCTTAAGCCACCGACTGATAACACAGTTGAACATTGTTTGTACTGAAATAGTAAATATGCTTTCATGTTTTGTTTGTACATATATACAAGAGAGTTTAAAATAAAAGTCTTAATAAAGAATAATATTTTTTTGCACAGAATCTGTAAAAAATATTGATTTATACTTACATAGGGATCTTTTTCTATCACCACAACTCGCAAAGACCCTCTGCCTATTTTTTTACACCAGTAAGCTGCAGCACTACCAATAGCTCCTCCTCCAATAATGACAACATCACAGTGATTTGGAAAAATAGGTGCATTAGGATCATCCCAATCTATGACCCTGTTAGTTTTTTCATCGATTGCAGGATTTTTGTGGTCTTTCCAAAACATCACCTTTTTCTGCAATAGAGCAGCATCTCTCTTCAAACATCTCCATACCTTGTCCATTGGATCCTCGGTTCCCAGATCCACATTTTCTCCCAAGTTAACATCCTTGCCTTTTGAGCTCTAAACAAGAACAAATTATTAATCAACATATACAAATAAAAATAGTCATTGCAATCGATGATCAATATTGTCATCCTACTAACCTTCGTCGAAAAGAAACTACTCAGCTGGACGCACGAAATATTAGCTTTCCGACTACCTCTTTTAACGAAAAAACGTAACATTTTGGCTTTTTTTCCCTCGAGTGCTGCTCAGTTCATGAGCAGATTCTTCCCAGCTGAGAGTCTTCGGCGAGACTGAGGCGCAGCACTACACAATGTGCTCTCTTGAACACAAGTGTGAGAACTTTTATTTCCCAATATAGCTCACAATCTCATATCGTTTCTCGGCTTTTTTTCTTCTACCGCTTTACTGTGCGTTCGTTTCACAATCGCAGAGAAATTGTTTTAATAAATCGATAAGGTATTTTGAAACTAATGAATGCAATTGCTCATAATGTAAGTACAGTATATTGTGTATGAAATGAATACACGTGCATCAGTATATAGGTATCAAAAATCAGTATATATGGTACAACCTATCAGATGATGGCTCTTGGTGGGGAGGGAGATAGACGGAAAGGCCATTGGCTGGCTCGACCGGTCTCATATCACTTATCTATGTGCAGTTGATAATGCAAAATAAAAAACTAATAATGAAAAACACAAAAACTGCTACAAATATAAAGAACGATTGATAAGCCCCCTCAGCGCAATAATTGATAATTAATTAGGATATTGCCGAAATCGTATTTTTCCTGGAATTATAAATAACCTATCTTACATCGTAGATCAATTTAGAAAGAATTTTGTTTCGTTTACGTTCAGTAAAAAATTCGTGAAAACATTTTCAATAAGCAAAACATTATTTAAGTAGTTTATGAGTAAATCATTTATCTTACTATTTCTCATGATATCTCATTTAATCTACTATTGATAATAAATACTAAAATATAGGCATTTATTAGAACATTGAAGATAGTCTCGGGAGATACAGAATTATTTGAAAAACAAAGTATTAATAGGATTTATGAATGACGAGTTGTTTTCTAATTTATCGTCGAAAGGGAATTATTGTAAACGAGTCAAATTTACAAAAATTGAAAAAAGTTGCATTTTATATTCCATACTTATAAACAAAATACAATTTACATTCCTTCTCATAAGGCACTTTACAATCAGATTCATATATTATAATCAAATTAATTTTTCGTAATTAGATAATATAAAAATTCATATTCATATAATCAAATAATAGTAAATCTTTGTATTCAGAGTTCAAACGCACTATTGACAATATTTTTAATAATATAAAACCCAGTCCTAGCAAAAAAAATAAAAAAAAATAAAATAAAATTAAAAAATAAAAAAAAAATAATAATATTTAGCTTCATTAAGATAATGAGATTGTTACTTTCTCAAACAATAATAAATATGTTGTAAGTTTCAAGTCACCATTCGTGTAAAATGTGTACTAAAATTCTGAAATAGATTGTCCAATATACAGTAACATGCAGAAATTCAATGCTGAAACTGGGTATAACTTACAATTAAACAAAAAAATAAATTATCATGTAATAGACTTTGAAAGTCGGGATATAATATAAATTTTACAGATTTGAAAATATAACTTAATTCGGAGCATAAAGTCGGAGAACATATAACAAGGGAATTACAATTGCCAGAATTGAAATTTTTCAAGAATTCAGTTTTCCTCCTTTTTCACATTCGATGATGATTCTGCTATACTAACGCTTTTGCGTATTTCCATGCCTATTGCTGCCGCCAGTGGTGGAGGCACTGCATTACCAACCTGTCTATGTTTATCTTGTATGTTTCCATAAAATCGGAAATTATCAGGGAATCCTTGAGATCTAGCGCATTCACGCACACTTACGACTCTTGTTTGATCAGGATGAAGTACTCGTCCCTAAAAAATGATTTTATCTGTAGTAAATAGTGATTCAGGTTACGTAAAAGTTAAGATTACATGGAAGTAAGAGACAAATACTAAGCTCTGATAAGGAAAGATAAATAGAACGTTTCTATTTTAATTTATAGCATCTTTTCAATGTAATTCAATTGATTTTTACCGATATTCTATTTGAAAATAAAATTATAGATATCTTTACCTGTTTACCCATAGGTTCAGGATTAGTGATAGTCGTGCTAAAGAAGCCATCCCATTCTATTCTACCATAAAGGCCAGCCCAATGATTGTGACGATTTCCAGTATGAGGTAGACACCAGGGGATTAGTGTGTTATCTTGTCTATCAAGTGGATTACATTCTTTTCCAGTACAGCAACTACATACGCCTCTTAATGCTCCGGTAGAGCTTTTACCAGCTTTTTTATCGTGATAATTATATTTTCTAGAAAAAAACATACAGCAATCAATCATGAGTTGAATAAATACATTGATCAACTTTTCAATCAATAGACCGTACAATTTATTTGTGTGACTTCCATCACTCAGTGGAATCACGATGTTAGGAAGATCACGCCAGTCAGACCCACTTACAGTTGGAATATGAGCCATACGCGCTTCTACTAGAGGACCTAAATCTTTGCAGATATGATCCAATAACAAAGCGTCGCTTACACCAATTCTCAGCTAAAAAATTTAAAAATTAATTAACGATGTCGCATTAAAAAATTATTCGATTTAGATTTCTAATCTATTAACCTTTCGTTGAAAATGAGATAGAGGCTCACTGCCGTAACTCATAACGTCTTCATTCTTGCCACTTTTGATACTTGGCAAGTCTGATAATGCATCACGAATAGTGGTAACTTTGTATGGAGCTGACTCAACCCAATCATACGTTGGGAAGTACTAGAACGAAAAATTCAATGCGTGAAATAAACTTGGATATAAAATTAAAAACAGAACAACGCAATCTTAGTTACCTTCTTATTATCAATAACGACACTTAAATTGCAAGCCGATTTACTAAATACATGAAGAGGATTAGGGTATTTAGGAAGAACTTCGCCTGGAGCAGCGGCTAATATTATCATCCTGAAAATCAATTTAAATCGTTATTTTATAAATTTACAAAGGGGGACATTAAGTTGTCCTTAGTATCTCTAAAAAATAAAAATTTACAATACCTTCTTCGCGTTTGAGGAACGCCGTAATTTCCTGCTTGAAGTATTCCAAAGGTGCACTGATATCCCATTCGAATAAGGCACCTCAAAGTCAATTTAAGTACCATACTTTTTTTAAACGTTACGAAATTTCTCACGTTTTCCATTATAAAAAATCGAGGTCTATAGTAATCACAGTAAGAAAGATATGATACTACAAGAGAATTTTTGAATAGCGAGTATGCTCTGGAGTTGAATCTATTCATGCCACTGAAACCTTGGCAAGGAGGGCCTCCACAAAGTAAATCTACTTCACCTCGTTGAGGCAAACGTTGTCCACCCACCATAGTCTCTCCCTATAAAATTGCATAAATTTTGTCAATCACAGTTCGAAAATTAAAGATATGTAGATGGTTAAACACGAAAGAGACTCACATCCATGACTTTTTTCAAATATGCATTGCAGTCTCCAGTGAAAACGGCAGCATTAGGATTATTAAGACGATAAGCGTGTGCAGCGGCTTCATCAACTTCTATAGCCCATGAGCTTTCTGCAACTCCAGCATGGTGTAAGCCTTCAGATAGACCTATTGAAAATTTCAATTTTTATTGATATACACATTTTTAATGAAATTGTGAATGATATGATATTTACCTCCGCAGCCAGCGAAAACGTCTAATGTGCGCAACTTTTTCTTAATTTGCGGAAAATCGGGAGGAATGTCTATTAACTTTGGAGTGTCTGCTTTCTTGCTCTTCGACTTTATTTTATCGCTCTTTTTAACAAGTTTACCGATACTGCATGCTTTTGATGATGGCTCGTCGAATTCTTCTTCTTTATGAGTGTACATCTGAGTAAAATAGAAACGATTTGGACCCGCGGCTGTCCACTCTTCAACACTAATGTCCAAGTTTTCGGAATATGTCAAGTAACATTTTCCGACTACACAGGTAAACGGAAGTGTAACTTCTTCCTCGCTCCAATACAGCATATTCAGGTCTGATCGTTCCTTCAAAGACTCACTTTTGAAAGTGTTTTCTGGACGGTATAACTTTTTGACTTTAATGTGTAAACTAGTTGATGCAAGCAATTTAACATTTGTGGTAGCAAATATGCTAGTGATATAGCCGATTTCAAATGGCTCGGGTGTGTCGAAGTTTGAACCTTTTACGCGATCGTTGAATTTACGATAATATTCTGGGAATCTATCCTCGTCAACTTCGCGCTTGCTTCTATTAGCTTTTTGAAATGGAATTGGATATTTAAATTTGAATGTGCCTGGCTGTAAGAATACAGCACTTCCAACTCGGAACTCTTCATCTTTGAATTTAACCATGCCATATAAAACTTCTTTGCTACTCTTTTCCTCCAATTTGTCAAACACTTGTGGCCTGTTCTGTTGTTGCAAACAAGTGCAGCGAGTGCAAGCGGAGCAGAAACGGTATTTAATTTCTGCTCGACATTCTAAGTCCGGTAATGGGTCTTCAAATCTGGCATTGTTGGGATCGTAACGTTTTTGATAGTAAAACGAGGTGATATCTTCCTTGGATTCATCCATGCTGTTATTAACACTAGTATTGCCTAATTCATTCCAATTGTCAGGAGTGTCTCGATATAACACAGTAGTTTTTGATTTTACATACGAAACGGGTACATCTTGACAATCATCCACCAAGAATAACTCACTAGAATTCGATGTTTCGCCCAATACTGTTTCACTACCTCTCCATAGCCAAGTAGCATGGAACATTTTTATTCCCATTTTATTTTCCCACATATAAATCACCTTGACGATTTGGAGAGGTACAGTCGGATCAACGGATTCGATAAAAACGTAATCATTTATCTCAATAGTTTCTGTATCAAGTTCAACAGCACTGTAAAAAGCTCCTTTGGAGTCGGTGCCAATAGGTGTGCCAACCCACTCAATTTTACCAGTTCTGCTTTTTAAATTGCCCAGTTTCTTTCTGTATGCAACTATACTAGGTTCGGCATCTGGCTCAGGTCCTTCTTGATCATCGGGATCCTCGTCGTTGGCCTCTTGAATTTCCATATTTGGACATCGACGTTTAACGCATGCTTGTTTGCTGCGACCAGGACCGCCAAACTTGATCATACTCTTACATGCTGAACATTCGCCACAATCGGGCTGCTGGCAGGGTTCGCAAACTCCGCATCTACGGCGCTTGAGTGCTACCATATCTGTGTTATTATTTGCTAACTGGTCAGGGAAGAAACTATCAAACACGTTATTTACAAGCTGGGTAGCAGTAGCTTTAGTCCAGCTAGGTTTCTTTTCTTTCTGGGCTTTACGTATGAGACCTCTACGCCAATCATCTTCTTGACGCCTACTATTGCGCTTTTTGCCTTTTCTTACTGTTTTTCCTTTATTAAATGTTATTCCTGCTAGATCGATTAAAGCTCTCATGCAGGGGGTTGTGATTAATAATGGATCGTCTGTAGTGGCTGATTCATCAAATGATACAATTTGATCACAAATAAATTGTGCATGGTGTAAAAGTATATCTTCTGTGAATTTTGGCAATCCTTTTGGCATTGCAACAGTCTAAAATGGTACATAGTAATTATTTTTTAGTTTTATTAATTGCTTAATTCTAAAACCAATGAGTGCAAACTTACTTGAAGTTTATTCAGTAAATCTTCGTATGTAGGACTTTCTTCATCTAAAAGGAATTCAATAACTGTCTTGCTCATAAAACTCTTTTCCCTTACAGAAATCATGAATGCGGCATACTCTTCCGATGGATCCATGAGAACATAATCTCCTATCTCAGTACTAAATGATACAATAGCTTGTTCTCCGCCATCAAAACCAGACACCCACCACTCAACGATGGGGCCCATATCTTTGCCTGGTATACCACCTTCAATTGAAGGATCGTCATCATAAATAGGCTTCACATATCCAGAAAAGTAAATGTTGATGTTTTTCTCGATTAAACCACCATCAAATGGACATAAATGACCATTTTTGTCATAAACACTAACAAGAATTAGAGTATTATCAGTAAATGTTACGAAACAATGTTTTTTAAATAAATTCTATAAATTTACCTGAAACAAGTAACTTTATTAAGAGCCCTTGCATCAGCTTCCGTTATATCCAGCTCATCTCCATTAAACAAACACAGTTTAGGGTCTAAAAGAACTGAATACTCATCGACAGCATTGTTAGGATGACCAATGTACAATCTCAGATCTTCATCATTCAATTTTTGTAAACAAATTTCACAAACAGGCTCTACTGGCTTAATAAGTTTTTTGGTCTCTTTCTTCCCCTGTTTGTCACGCTTTCCAGTCTTAACTCTTTTGTTGGGTTGCTGATCCTCAACATAATTCTCATCATCTTGGATCTCCTCCTTTGGCTCTTTTGGATCCTCCCCATCGCTATGTGCCTCTCCGTTAGTCTTGATAGCTCCACCTGCAGCACCATTTGCCTCGACCAACATGTTGATATGTTTCAAAACAAATTCTTCTCTAAACAAGAAGAACAGTAGGTATCATGTAACCTTGAGTAATTAAATAATAAACAAAACAAAAGTCGCGTCTGTAACCCTACTCTTACAACACAAGTCAAAAACAACATGCAAAAGATGAAGCGACCGGTTTTCTCGACAACAAAGAAGTTTTCGATATGGAGAGCAAACAAGCGCGTAAGTGTGTTCTCGTTTGCGAAATCAACTGCACACAGCACGTTGGCGTCACATGTTTTTGAAATAAGTTTTACAAATTGGAGCAACAGATTATATCAACAGATAACAAAAAAAAAAAAAAGAAAAAGCGAAACTACTAAACGAACAAACCTTGAATAAACTTCTTTAATTCGCCAACGTATACACTGTGTGCACGCAGTCCCGCTACATATAAGATATAAGTATAGGTATATGATTCCCTCGCAAAAAAACTATACAAACATAACCTCCGGATGTTACATTGTTTTGCACCCGGCCATCAAGCTTCTCAATAATAGTATATGTACAGATACAAATGAATTTTTTCACTTACAAATTAATTCAAGTGTCCGTAAAAATCTACACAATCCATCAATGATCGATCAACATCACAATCCTCTCCGATCCCGCCGAAAAGAAAATACTGCGCTGAGCTAAGTTTACCCTGTGCGTAATTCTTCCAGTCGGAGCTCATCGGCTTCTTTCGGTTCTGCAACTGTAGCTCAGCCGGTCTTCTCGTTCTCGGCCACTCTCGGCAATCTGACAATCTCGGCGCGAAAACCAGCACTTTTCCACGGTTGGCCATACTGCAGGACGAACAGAAGTCGTCTGCTACAGCTATTAAACTTCTCAGACGTGCGCTTATATGCTCTGGATCGAAAGAGCCATCGCGAAAATTTGACATCGGGAGATTCAAAATGTTTGTTTGATATTCGGCCATCTGATCAAAATTCACGATTCCGTGTTCAGGTAAAAGGCTCTTTCCCCCGATTGGCATCAACGTGATAGTGGTAAAATGATCCTGAGGAAATGCTCGTCGAAGCTCTATTTACTGCCTTGCAGGTTAAACACTATTTTTGTAGAAAGAGGATTGGCAAATAGTCACGCTATGTAAGTTATTGCAAAACATTTTTTTCTTCGCGTACAGTTATAGATTGTATGTTTCATTCGCTTCTATGTTTGACAGACAAACACCTGTGAAATTGGCCTATGCATCTTATGAATCTACTAAGGAGGCTGGAGCTGATCCTTCAAAGCCACCAATTTTAATTATGCATGGACTTTTTGGCTCCAAAAGTAACTGGAATAGTCTATCCAAAAGCATACATCAGAAAACTAATAGAAAGGTAATTAAGAAAAATGTGATTTGGTCGCTTGTCAATTTTTGAGCTACATTATTCAGCACAATTAAATCTCACTTATTGATGCAGGTTATCACAATAGATGCTAGAAATCATGGAGATTCTCCTCATGCTGCTCAAATGTCATATTATCATATGACTGAAGACATAGCATTGCTTCTACAAGATTTAGAAATAAATAAAGTGATTTTAGTAGGCCATAGCATGGGTGGAGGTGCAGTGATGTATACAGCATTAAGTTATCCAGAAATAGTGGACAAACTCATTGTTGTTGACTTCTGCCCTACTAAAACTAGCCCTAGTCTTCTTTCAATGATGAAGTTGTTTGAGGCAATGCGTACTATTTCTCTGGATGGCACACCCTCTTTGTCAAAGGCACGAAAATTAGCAGATGAGCAGCTGTCTGTTTCTGTTAAATCAAATGCTATCCGTCAAGTATGTGAATTCATTTGAAAAATTGCAGACAGAATATTGCAAAGCAAAAGATGGATTTTCAAAAATTATATAATTGTATTAATTCTTTTTATTTTTTCAGTTTTTACTGACAAATCTTGTAGAGTCAGAGCCAGGAAAATACAAATGGCGCATAAATCTTCCAGTTTTAGAGGACAGTTTTGCAACACGCATAGCAGTGTTCCCAAATGAAAAAGGCAGAACATACAATGGACCAACATTATTTATTGCAGGAACTGAGAGTGATTACATCAAAGAAAGTGATCATCCACATATAAAAAAGATATTTCCATTGGCCAAGTTTCATTATATAACTGGTGCAGGACACTGGGTACATGCAGATAAACCAGCTGAGTTTCTTGATAGTTTAACTTCATTTGTTAATGAGAAACATTGATAAGAAATTCACAGGTGACTAGAGCAAATTCCTGTTTGTGTTCATTAGTATTAAGATATAGATCGAAATTTCTTCTGGGCTCTTGTATATTTTTTTTCAATTGAGTGACATAAATTCAATCCTTGTACATTTTTATACACACATATATATAATATGATGTTGGTAAAATTGTTGTTAAATTGACTTGTTTTTTTAATTTTTAATCTTTTACTTTCTGCAAGAGAAAAAGTGCGTTTTTTATAAAAACACGCCTTCAGAAGTGTAAATAATTTAAAAAATTGTTAAATATAACAAACTGATGATAGTATCATCCGTGATAATAATAATTGATATATACTCAATATACAATTGTATATAATATGTACATGTAAATAAATTTACATAAGCAAACTTTGTTTGTTAGTACCAAATACTTCAGGCCTATTATATTATAGTTTAAAATACTTTTAAAACACTTATAATATTCAATCTTTTTTCTCCAAGCCACCATTGTAGGCATAGTCAGCTTTATTGTGCATCACAAGTTGATCGTCAACAAAGTAAAATGAGTCTGATCTTGTTTCAAATGGATTTTCAATCATTTCAGCAACTAAAAGCAATTGGAATTCAGAATAGTATTCAAACCTAATTTTCATCACATTTTAGTTAATAGTTACCTAGTTCAGGTGGGAGTGTAGGAAACTCATAAATATGTTCACACGTATTCTTGCTGTTTGGTATACAGAATCCAAATTCAAAATCAAATGTCTTCAGTAATTTATCTCTGAAAAAGTGTCTTTCTATCATTCTAAAGTTCTTGGCAGGCCTTGAACCAACCATAAATTCAACTGTTGCTCCAACAGTTTTCAATTTTAAAAACTGAGGAGTGAACTGATAGCGTACAAATCTTCCTGCATTAGAATCATTTCTCCCATCTTCTGATGGAGATGGAGATGGTGATGTCCTGTTATTGATTTCTTCTTCTGTAAAAATAAAAATTTTTAAAATATGAAATAAAATACTTGTATTTGAACATGTATTTCAATATACCTGTAATGGGTGGCTTTGAGATTTCAAAAAGTATTGTTCCAGTTTCGAGGTCACGTATTTGAAACCTAGTAAAGTCAATGTCATAGGTATTTGCCTCTGGTGAACATAGATAATCTAAAAATAATAATCAATAATTTGACAATAAATCACAATTACACATAATATATTAATAGAAATTCACAAAAATGTGCAAAGTTAACGTACTGTCTGTTATGGTAGGTAAGCGGAGCACCATTTCAGGTGTAATATGCTGTGCATCCTTGATATTCCCATTGTCATTTTCCTTCTCCTCCTCCAGGATATTTTTATTCGCCAACGAGTCGTTTTCGCTATTACTTTTCTCGCTGATCAGACTCATGATTGTCAATGTTTTATTCAGGCTTGTATATGAAAAGACACCTGTATCTTTTAATTATCGACGATTCCGCGACCGTCTGTGCTTTGCCTCTCTGTAAATATTTTATGCCTCGTCGTTGTCATCGCGTCACGTGTTTCACACTTTATTGGAAAAAAGTAGACTATTGAGTTTTTGCAGCAAAAAAAAAAGTAATATTGGTAAAGTGTCGTAATTTTAGGAAAGCAAAAAAGAAAAATATTAGAACAAGTGTTCGAATAACTTTCACTTTTGCGTACTTACCTCATTTATACAAAATATGAAAGTACGTATGTATGCACTCGATAGTAACTTTATAGTTTACAAATACTGCAGCAACGCGATTACAACCCTTAATAATATTGTTTCGAAGCAGGATACTCCTGTACTCTCGGCGAACTTAAAATTTTCACTAGCTCTGCGTTAATTCTGTCTTCCACTCCGACGGCACTCGCGAGTGACATAAGTAAATTCGAAGAACGGGAATCGCCCAGTGCAGTATTATTGTTTTATGCAAAACGAGTGCAAGGTGGTAATCAATTTTTCGTCCCCTGTGTGTATACTTCAAATAATCGAACACTGTACACAGTTTGAAGTGAGCCACGCCAATGCATCGTCTGCAACTTCGGAGCAGTCGGATGCTCCGAAAGCTGTAAATAAACGTGCGTACATCCGAGCTATTCGAGTTCGATGAATTTGAAAAACAGTTGATTTTTTTTAGTGCTTTTGATTGATTGTTGTAAACAAAGAGACAGGTTGTGAAAAATGAATAATCTGAGCAGAGGAAGTAGCTTTGCTCTGAAATCGAAATTGGGAAATGTTACGAGACAGGTCCAAAGTAATGCCAGTTTGCTGGAGAATTGCACTGAATTGAATAATAGAAATCCAAGAAACTTGGAGTTTATGAGGATCGCGAAGAAACCTGAGGGTTATCATTTGAATAAGACAGGGAATGAATATTGGAATAAGTAAGACATAATTGTTATTGTAAAATCAATGCATATTTCTGAAACTAACCCAAATCTTCTGTCAATTTTGATTTGTAGATTATACGTAGAAATGTCGAATAAGCACGTTGAAGCTGGAGTAAGACACTTTAGGAACGGACCTGTCATAACAGCATCAACTAAAGAATGGGCATTGAAAAAACAGCTATTCAAGTAAATAGAATAAAATTACTCTTGTTAGATCAAAGAATTTTACATTGTAATATAAAAAATTTATGATTCTTTAGGACACATGACGTAGCTGCATTTGCAAATGTTGGAAAGCTCTTAGCTCATAGGTGTCTAGAATCTGGTGTAACATCAGTTCGATGTGACTTAGATGCAACAAACAGCTCAAGATATACTGCTCTTTTGAATGCATTGAAAGAAAATGGTTTAGAGTTGGAAGAACCACCCCAGTACAAACATGCAAATCCTTGGGATAAATTAAGAATGGTGAAGCCTTGGACTGTTGAGGAATAAATGAATGTTTTATAAATTTGCATTTTGTTATCTAGTTTAATACAGTTTTAGGTATAACTAGAAATAAATAAGACACATTATTACAAGAATGACAATATTTTTTTATTGAAAAAATCCATTCACTCATAATTATTGTGATAACATATACAAATGACTCGCAGTTAGTCTTAGAGGGCAATAAATTTATGTTTACAGTTTGTTTTATATCACACCACTCTCCTCACTTCAAAGAATCGTTTTAAGTAATACACTTGTCCTAGGGTCATGCAGACCAGAACTGTGGCTTCAAAGAATGACCACACAACTACTCTAAAGTTTGTGCTCTCGTTGATTGTTCTGTGATTTCTGTCTCGTACCTACGAAAAAAAAGAACAATTATTGTGTATTCAACAGACTATAATTATATAACTTGCAATGTGCATCGAGTATATAGTGGCTTTCTCATTTATAGTACAATTACACATCTTTCAATCTTTATTCTAAAAAAACGTATATATTTTAACTCAGCGTTCTAACCTAAACCTTACATAAAATATAACAGCAACTAAAAGAAAAGGCAACAAAACAAACCTGCATGTATTCTTGTTCACTCTTGACGCTCCAGAGACTCGTGCTAAGCTCCTTAATCACATCGTCAAGCTTAGCATTAGGACCATCTCCTTCCTGCGCTCCAGCAGCTGGTGAATCAGCACCAGGCTGCTTGGGAGTCTCTCCAATATCCATGTTAAACATGACAACCTTAGGAGTCATGGTACCCTTCTGATTGCTGAAGCAGTACGTGTAGATGCCAGGTGTATGCGCAGCAAAGGTAAATTTGCCGCTACTCTCCTGCTCGCCATCGTACATGATTTTGCCATCAGGAGCAACGATCCTCACATCGATATCCAGAAATCCACCCTCAGCAATCTCAAACGTGAGTCCTGCAAAATAACAAAGTCACGTAAACCACACAATGATCCATCACATCTATACATATAAATATACTGAGTGAACAGGAGAGTGAATATTAATGTGTTTACACATCGCAATTTGGAAAAACTAACCCATCTTAGTGCCGAAGTCGACTTTGTCGAAAAAGCATTCCTCGGAGTGCGCGTCGACGGTGATGAAGTAGGAGTAGGCCTGTCTTGAGGACAGAGCCAGCACTAGAGCTATCGTCAGCCACTTCATTTTCCCAGCAGCCGCTTTTCTCTCATCAGTAGAATACCTTCAATAAACACACACAACCCGGTGGCTGTTGTACTTAGCTGCTGATGCTGTCACGCGGGCACCGCGAGAACAGATGGGTACGAGGCGGTCTAAAAGGGTGTATACCTATATGTTATATACACCACTATAGGAGAAAATTCACGCAGTATGTAGAATAGGTCTGCGCTACCTGATGTACCGACTCACGCCGAGCTGGAGGCTAGAGTCCCGGAATACTACTGAGAGAAAAATAGCTTTGGCGGGGGGGTGCGCCACGTGTACGTATGCGTCGTCAGCTCGGCCGGTGCGCGCGATCGCTGCTATTCGCGCACGGTGGCAGCTAAATCAGTATACAATATATATGTGTATAGCGACTATGTAAATGTTAGAGTGATGTGGCAGGTGTTAGAAATAGCTGCGCTGGCTTTTTCGAATGACTTGACAGTGTAAACAAATTTTCTCGCACTGGATGAATGTATATAATAATGAGAGCAGCTCGTTTTATGATTATATAGAGGATTTGATGGCGAAGAGGTTTACAGCACTGCATGTAGACGTATTACGGTATTACTTTGAATTGAGAGGGTTTTAATTATTATAAATTTGTGAGATGGGAAGTGCAATATGTGTCGCTTCGCGACTTGACTATGTTATTTATTTTTTATGTTGTTAACTGTTTTCATTGAAAAAATTTGCTGCGAATTAACAAGTAACAAATTTTGATCAAAATTGATAATTGACAATAAAATTGATAATAATTCGGTCAACAAATGATTGACATTTTTATATGCATGTAAACAATTTCAAAATATATTGTTATGCGCGCTAGTAGATAAATTCCCTATATATATTTAACGAGACTATAGGTCTAACCAATGCCGGTGTTACTCTACTTTTACACATGCTATAATACTTATATAGTACCTACGCTATATGCTATACATAGCTGTCTAATGTTTGCGGCTATTTATACTATTCCCACGATATTTATCTCTACCTGTAATATTACTTATTGTTCTAACAGGATTTATCATGACATCGTTTTCTTTAATTCATTAAATATAAGCAAACGTTCAATCTTAAATACGCCATATTCAAGATAAGCTAAAAAAATTGATAAATTATTGTATTCAATTAAATTCTTTTTTTTTTTAATTATACGCATGCAGATTCTCACATTCGATAATACATCGAAAATTCATGATCAAATAAAAGCTACAAAGCAAAAAAAAATCTGCAATCGCTCGCGCAATGTCATTATCGGAACGCATAAATACGCAACACGTGATCGTCACACTATTATACATATAAGTATATTATTATTGCAATCGATTGTGGAAATCTCAATCTCGTCGAAAATCGTGCAATTCGATTTTCATCCTCAGATAGCCATTTATATTTGTCGTTGTTCCGAATTTAAACATTCTTTGTGCCATGGCATGCAGTTATACACATAATATAGATATATGGACGTTCAGAAAACCAAAATAGGTACCTAAAGTACGAGGGAGGGTGCAATAAGCTGCCAAGGACGCGCCAAATCGCTTTTAACACAAAGCGATACTTACTGCACTATAATGATCATGATGATGTGAACAGTGCCAGTTGTCGAAATCTGTAAACAACAATCTCGACTCAGTTTGTCTATTTTAATATCTATGCACACTTTATAGGATTATTATTGCAGTTCCTATTTATAGATCATTCCGATAAAAACAATATATCTATAGAAAAATTGTTAGAAAAGATAAAAAAAATCTGCAAATCAAAAATCCTTCGTCATTCTGGTTCCAAAAGATTGATTGAACCGAATCAGTCTATCGGCCGGGGTGTCATCTGTCTCGTTATTACCGTTTTCCTTCTGAAAAAAAACCTCGGAGCGCATAAATCACAACCAATCATCGAGTTTCCGATTACTTATGAGCGCCCAGAAAATCCCGGAATGAATCTCTGAGCAAAGTATAGTCGTGCCGCTCTAAAAGCTCGTCGGAAAAATAGTCGTTATGTAGTAACCCCCCTTTTGTGTCGTGCAAATACATCATTGGGAGCCGATAATTTGATAAAAACCGTAAGAATGAGCGTGGCAGGCACACCGGGCGCCGCATAATGAGCTTATATATAATTTCTCGGTCATGACCGTGACTCGGCTTGCCTCTGCTGTACATATACTCACGCGCACGACCATGACGTACATTACATATATACCTATATATATCTATTCTTTTCCCTCGATTTATTCTCTGCTCTTCTCTTCCTCAGCCGACTCGCACACTCTACTTCTCGTTCTCGCTCGGACAGTATATAGGTAGTGGCCAGTAGTGCATCATAACCCAATCGTCGCACACAGGGTCTCCCTCTTCTCGTGTATACATGTATATATGCGTATATGTATACTCTACCTACGCGCTAATAAGTGGGAGAGAAAAAGAGACAGAAGATAGCGCGGCCGAGGCAGCCACACTAGCCGCAACGACTGGCCATCATATCAGTATAGTGCCACTGCTCGCGCGACGCTCGACGTGTGGCAGCACACGTGCACGAGAGAGAGGGAGCGATAACTGAAGCTATAGTGTATTAGTGTGCGAGTTGAGCGAGTGTGTCTGTTGGTTTGGTGGAGATCTCGTCGTCGTCCCGTCTTGCGCCGCTAACCCACACGCGAGAGGGAGAGAGCGCGCGCGCTCGAGCGTATGGCCGTGTGTTTTTTTTCGGCTTTCTTCGACTGAGAGGACCCGTCGTCGGGGCACACACGTACCATGATGCAACAGGAGGTCATGTCCAAGGCGGAAGAGGTCGCCGACCAGGTACGACAATACTCTCGTCGCTCCCAAAACCTTAATAACATATATACGTACACAGAGCTTTGCAGCTATTAGCCTCTTCGCCGCGTCGTCCACGTACACTTCTATACTTGTACATACATCAGCGCTGTACACGACATGATTACGCGGCGCTTTTCCGAGAGGAACGAGAAGCTTGTCAAGTCGCCGACCTTGACTGGCCTGATTCGCACACGTGCGCAACCCTCGAGGTTATCGTCCCGGTCGACTCCGAAATTCTTGAGAGTTTCGGAGCAACCATATGTGCAGCTGCCCGGCTGACGTGCCGCGATCGAGTCTATCTTAGGTACACGTAGCTCTCAGCTCCCGGCCTATCTGATCGTGCATATGCTCGATTATATAGTTGGGCTAGCTGTACAGAGTAAGAGAGATCGGCCGGAACGGCACCTCGAGCGCGGCCTGTTGCGACAGAAACGTGGCAATGTCGAATTACTGTATATACGCGCCCGAGCGCCTCACTTTTACTCACTTTCACGAACCTACTTTTTTTGGGAATATGGGACGCCACTGCCACTGGCTATCTTAACTTTAAAGATGATGTTGCAGCTTTGCCTACTGGGCCTTGAATGAGATTTTTATGCTGATGCGTTTTTTCTCGAATTTTCAGATTATCAGAAATGGAAAGCACGTACTCCCCACGATGGCAAGGCTCTGCCTCATCGCCACCTTCCTGGAGGACGGTCTGCGGATGTGGTTCCAGTGGAGTGAGCAGAGAGAGTATATGGATATGCAGTGGGGATGCGGCAAGTTCCTGGCCACCCTCTTTGTCCTGATTAATCTGGTTGGACAGCTGGGTGGCTGTGTTGCTGTCATCGGCAGGTGGAGAGTCAGTATTGCCTGTGGTGTGCTCTTCTTCATCGTGATCCTCCAGACCTTTGCCTACAGCATTCTGTGGGACATGCAGTTCCTCTTCAGGAATCTGGCCCTCATTGGTGCCCTCCTGCTGGTCTTGGCTGAGTCCAAGGCTGAAGGAAGATCCCTATTTGCTGGTGTACCTTCCCTGGGTGATAACAAGCCAAAAAATCTTCTGCAGCTGGCAGGCAGAGTGCTCCTAGCTTTCATGTTTGTCACATTGATTAGAATCGAATGGTCGTTCTTCCAAATCATCCAGGATGTACTTGGCGGAATATTGATGATTCTTGTGACTATAGGATATAAGACGAAACTCAGTTCTTTACTACTTGTGCTCATTTTGACAGCCCTCAACTTTTACCACAATGCTTGGTGGACCATTCCAGACTACAAACCTCTAAGAGATTTCCTTAAATACGATTTCTTCCAAGTGAGTATCAAAGATGATCAGATAATTGCAAAAAAAATCAGTTTAAAGTTAATGTATTGAAAGTTTTAATCTTGTCTCATACTTTGAATCTAAAATTATAAATGACTATATAAACTAATAATATTTTTTGCTGATTTTCTGTGCAATATAACAAAAATTTGACGAAAAAAAGTACTTTTATTTATCTTTTTATTTTAATATTTTTATAAATTAAGCTAATAATATTGCATTTTATTTCAGACCCTTTCTGTGATCGGAGGATTGTTGATGATTGTTTCACTGGGGCCAGGTGGTGTATCAATGGATGAACATAAGAAGAAGTGGTAGAATCAAAGTGCTGATTATAATTGGCAATCTTCCATTCCTCCGTTTTTAATGAGCTCAATTGTCAATCAGACTTTTTGAATAAGATTTAGGAAGGGATTGAAAAGAGTGTGCAAAATCAATGATTAACATAAGTCTGCTGTAATGAAAGTCCAGGTTGTCCATAAAAATTGCTGCTCTTATTTGCTATGAATTGAGGCACTTTGTAAAGGATAACATTAGATCATGCAGAACGACGACGAGATGCCTTAAAACATTGAGAAAAACAACAACGGACAAAGACTAATTTATAATATACTACAAATACTTAATAGCTTGTACATATGGAAGAACTTTTTTCTCATAAACAGTGTATTCTTTGGCGCATTTTTAAATTTTTATTCTTTGTTTTTGGGCTGTCGATCTTTTTGAGGTGATTTGCCCTTTTTGATGAATAATGTAGGAGATTTTTTATTTGAAATTAAAATCTTCTTTAGAATGGCAATTGTGTATGTTATACAGCTATGTATTATTATTTTTGTTATGTTTGTAAGCTGTGTAAGTCCTGCCGACCCAAAAGTCGATCTTTGAGTCGTTGTAAATAAATTTTCAATTTCTCTAAAATCAGGATCTCATTAAAATGTGCAGCTAGGTAAATGGTCCTATATTTCATCTAATAATAACTCCGAAAATATACGTTGCCTAAAAATAGTTCACATGCACAGTTGATTGCTTGCTTCCCCAAGTGAAAGATTTTCAAAACTGTATGAACTTTAGACTCTAATAATTGACTATCAAGTGTTAAATAAATATTTTCGTGATACAATGAGAATTTTAACTGACAAAAAATCTAATTCTGTTATTCAAAGAGGGGCAACTCTTTTGATGAAAAAACCTTTTGCTTATGTACTAAAATCTTATTACCGACACAATCTCTGCGACTATTGTTTCAAAAAAGAGTAAGTAACTTTAATTTTACGTCAATATTTGCTTTTTATATAGAAAAAAATAAAAAAATTTTTGTAAACATAAGTTTGTACTGTTATTATCAAAAATATACATTTTTAAATATACATTCTTTCATAATAAAGTGTTAATAAATATCCATTTATGTTTGAATAATTTCATTCTCCATCAAATTAGCAAAATAAACAGTTTTATTCATTTTTTTGAATTACACTTTGCAAATCCATATTCTCGGCATATTTCTATACCTACATATACATTATGAATAACGTTCGTCTGCTTGAACACTATAATGGTATAGGTTAATACATATACCTATATATATATGTAGGTATATGTACTTGCCCGCGGTTTGACATCCATTTCGCTCGTTGAGGCGTTTTCCATTCGAATGAAAAAAGTAAAACAAAGATCTCGCCGCGCGTAAATTTGTATTAAAAATCATGAAATGCAGATTAAAAAAGGAGACTGTCTTATAAGTTCGAAACCCTTTGCATATGTTCTAAGTTCAAAACACAAAGATAACCACTGTGATTACTGTTTTAAAAGGTACCATTCAAGTTTTTATTTTAGGTCATTTAAACTTTTTAATATCCTTATGTCCTTTTTTAATTATTTTAGTGGAAAACTTTTAAAATGCTCAGGCTGCCAGTACGTTTATTACTGCGATCGCTCCTGTCAAAAAGAATCCTGGAGTGTGCACAAATCCGAATGTATGAATTTAAAACGAATATCACCCAGAACTATTCCAGATGCTGCCCGTCTAATGGCTCGAATCATTGTGAAACTTCAAAAAGGTGGAGGAGACGAAAAAGACTACTACGCAAAAAATGCATATAGGAAATTCAAAGACTTGATGTCCCGTAAGACCAAAGCAATTCTTATTATAAGGTCAGATATTAACAATTTTCTGATGAACAATGTCTCATTTTAGATTACACTGACATAAAGAATGACCCAAAGCGAATTGAACATTTTGTTTCTTTGTGTCAAGTTTTAGAAGATTTTATGGATGGTACTACGTTACCAAATTCTGCAGAAATATTAGGATTGTATGGTCGAATTTGTGTCAATTCGTATAATATATTGGATCCGGATATGAATAGTATAGGTGTTGGTATTTATTTAGGTCCCTCTGTAATAGATCATAGTTGTAAACCAAATGCAGTTGCTGTTTTTGAAGGCACGACAATCTTAATCAGAGCTCTGGAAGATATACCTCGCTTAGATTGGTCACAAGTACAAATAACTACCTTTAAATGATTTCTTATCAATCAATGATTTTATTCATAAAATTATTATTGTTACAGATACATATTTCATATATTGATGTGCTAAATACTACAAATACTAGACGTACAGAACTACAAAATACCTATTACTTTTTGTGTGAATGTGGAAGATGCAAGGATTCAGAGACTTATGCTACAGCAGCAATATGTTCATCCTGTGAAAGTACATGTGATATTAAAGAAGAATCTTGCCCAAAGTGTGCCAAAAAGATTCCTTCTACTTTTAAGGAGAAATTCAAGGAAGTTAGTGAATTCACTGCGCATCACCTTGAAACTATGAAAAATGTAGCTTGTATCCTTACATTGTTATGAGAGTTGTAATATTTTTTCATTTCTATATTTGCCTTAATAGAAAGATTTATAGATCTCGATATTAGCAAAACATGTCTAAATAAACAGAAAGGATTGTTTCATCCTTTAAATATTCAACACGTTCGTACAATAGAATCAGCATTTGATGCTTCAGTCAATTTAGGATACTGGGAAGATGCTGAAAGTTTTGGAATTGAACTACTGCCAGGCTATTTGTAACATTCATTTTTATTTGACTAAAAATTATATTAAGTACAATGGAAATTTTGTTAATATTGTGTATTCTATTTCAGACATTACTATGGAGAAATTCATCCATTAACAGGTATATTATATTTGATGTTAGGAAAGATTCAATTACACTTGGATAAACCAAAGTCAGCTTTAGATATGTTGACAAAAGCTGATAAGATTCTTAGAATCACACATGGAGAAAAGCATTCCTTGTTCAAGGAGAATTTAAAACCATTACTTTGTCAAGCCATTGTGGAAAGTCAACAGTGAAAATTCCATGACTTGTTTATAACAGGGTACCAAAATATATAATATTTATATTCGACTGACTCTAACTATTTTTAATGGTTTTTCTTTGTAAAATGTGCTTTTATAAAGTATAATTTAATAAATTTGAGAAAACAATTTAAATTAATAGCTTATAATATTGAATTATCCTTATTAGTCCAAGCAATAGGGAAAAGAGCAAGCAAAAATTAATATCCAAAAAAAAATGAGCGTATAGGAAATTAAAAAACAAAATTTTTATTAAATTATTACAATAAAAATACTCGTATCTTACATTGATTATCTCTAGCGTGCTTTCGGACTTCTTGTTTTTGCATATATAGAAAAGCCGATTTTTCACGGTTTTTACGATATAACTCGAAAAGTATCAATGATATCAAACATTATAATATATATCAAATTGATAGATCTTTTTAATACCTACAATTTCTTGATTTAACTTTTTTCGATCGGAGCTGTAGTTTTTTAGCGGTCAAAAAACCGCCTTTCGCAGCTGCAGTGGTGTAGCAAGAAAGCGCGGGTACTTTGAAAATGATAAATTGATCTCGTTTAACTAAATAAAGCTAACATTCGCGAGATTTGATTCGTACCGGACTCGGATGAGCGTGTGACACCTTTTCTCTACGATCCCTGAACTGTAGACGGGCTTTAGCCGCATCATACTTTTAATTGACAGTATATTTTTATATTAAACGGAAAATACCGATTACCGTTGGCAGCCATGTCGAAATATATCTGAACTAAACGCATTCACCGTTCACAGTTTCACACGCAACGCGCATGTAAGTATGAAGTATCAAAGTATGGATTCTTTACTTATACACACACACAGATATATCTGTACATGTATAAGCAAGCCGAGATTCGCGAATATATAGGTTAAGTGTATAAGATGCCAGCTGGTTTACCATCAGCTGTCAGACCTCATATCAGATAGGTCTGATATGATAGCTAATTGCTTTATTTTTGATAAATTGTTGATTATTAATTGTTGTATGTTTATTTAAAGTCGTCTTCAACATGTGAATTAATATATTTATTTACGTAAGTGCAGTGTTTTGTAATTAATCAAATATATATATCATCCAATACTTAGACTTTCACTGGTTTATTTCAGTAAGCATTTGTTATCTTCGTGGTACAAGTATTTTAAGGTATTCCTAGATATAATTTTACAAGTGAAATTAGAAAGAAAGTCAAGATGCTTTCAGCATTTAAGAGATTAGCTGGCAAGTCCGATGGGGTGGCTAGTCCATCCCCAAGACCAGCGCATCAATCAATGCCTACCAATTTGCAAAGGAAGTTTGCAAAAGGAGTTCAGTATAACAGTGAGTATTCAAAATGATCTTGACAAAATTCATCTCTGATACAAACTATATGGAAATTGTTTGTTTCATACTTACAGTGAAAATCATAATAAAAGGAGACAGGAACGTTGGCAAAACTTGTTTATTTCATAGACTGCAAGGTCAAAAGTTCGTTGAAGACTATATACCTACAGAAGAAATTCAAGTAGCAAGCATCCAATGGAATTACAAAGCCACCGATGACGTTGTTAAGGTTGAAGTTTGGGATGTGGTTGATCGCGGTAGACGTAGAAAAAAAATGGAAGGCCTAAAGATGGACAATGTTATACCTGCTGAGAATGTTATCGAAGAGCCAGCACTGGATGCTGAGTTCTTAGATGTTTACAAAGGAACGAATGGTGTCATAATTATGATGGATATCACTAAACAGTGGACTTTTGATTATGTTCAGAGAGAACTTCCCAAAGTACCCAGTCACATACCAGTTATCGTTTTGGGTAATCACTGCGATATGTCCCATCATAGAAGTATCACCGCAGATCATGTCACTTACTTCATTGATTCACTTGGAGACAGAACTGCACAAATAAGATACGCTGAATCTTCAATGAGGAATGGTTTTGGATTAAAACTTTTGCACAAGTTCTTTAATCTTCCATTTTTACAATTGCAAAGAGAGACTCTTTTACAACAACTCGAGACAAATAAGGAAGAGACTCTCTTGACTGTTCAAGAACTAGATCTGTTTCAAGAAAGCGACGATGCAGATTACAATAAATTTTTGGACAATCTGGTCAACAAGAGAAGAGCAATGGCAGATTCTGTATCTGCTACTGCTTTGGTTCCAAATGTCACATCCTCACTGAGCCCTCATGGTCAAATCAATAATCCAAGTGGATCGATTGCAAGGGTTTTGGGTCCAATTGGTGGTGGCACACCAATACCTGTAAAGAACATGGATTCTAGAATACTTATGAAAAAAGAAGTACAATCACAGGGCATAGTTGGTAACGATAGCAAAGTAGAACAAGCAAATCTGCCAAATAGCAGTAGTGTCCCAGAATTTCCAAATAACAAATCGTCCATTATTAGTGCAGACAAGAAGGAATTGAACACTAGATCTCAATCTTTTGTTTCAAAGCTGACCGGTAAGAAAGACTCAAGCTCGGAGAAAGATAAATCTTTGGAAAGCTTCAAATCTTACCCTAGTGCATCAATAACAAGTGTAGAAGACTTTGTGCCTGATGATGGCTACCTGGACAAATCATTCTTAGATGACAATAGTCAATCCAATTCTCAAGCAAGCCAGCGGAAGCAGCTTGACTCTGACAGGTTTGTCCACTATCAATATTTGAATAGACCAATCATAAAACCGATTTCATTGCAATCTTTTTGCTTTACAGTGATACAGAGACAGGAAATCCTCTGGTGGCCGGTTTCGAGGATGACCTATCATCAGCCGATGAAATGCCAGTATCGGTACAGCCAAAATTAGCCGAGAACCCGCTCAGCAAGCAGAGGCACAAACGAGGGGACATTTCTCTAGGAGCTGAATCAAACTTCGAGCCTCGACCTCAAATTACCAAACGCGACTCCACGTCGTCCATCGAACAGGAGCTGCAGATCGCCAACAAAATGCGCGTAGACGATCAGAACGACGGCAATTCCGACGACACGTTCGACAGCTGGCTGGGCCAAGACACCAAGTGGAGACAGAGTCCCGAAGGCGGCGAGGATGTAAGTAGTAATGTAGGTACAAAGAAGGACAGGCATGAGCTGAGCGATAAGAGTCTGGATGCGAGTGTTACTAGCTCTAACGTTCATCTAGAACTTCTGGACAATAGTAGTATACGTCACCTCAGTTCTAATGGCAGTAGTCCGGTAATGAAGGAGAAGAAGAAGCACAGGGATAAGGTAAGATTTTTGTGATTGATAAAATCAATCTGCTGGAGTGATTGATGATTTCACGTGCGCATTATTTTCAGACCGAAGATAAGGAGAAGAAAAAAAAGAAGAAATCCAAAGACAAAGATAAGGAGAAGGAAAAGTCTGAAAAATCGGAAAAGAAGAAGCGGCGATCGGCAAAAAAAGAAGAGAACAGAAAACGAGATGAGCTCGAGGAATTCTTGAACGGATCGAGCGGACCAGCCGATGTCGAGGCGGCTTACGAAGCTATTTAAGCCAATAACTCTATCCCCGCAAATGCGCCGGGGGACTTTTCGATGTTTTTATAACTGATTTTTTCTATCTCTGAAAGTATCTAATGAGTTTTCGACAACAGCTTCCAGTCTTATTTTAGTATATACTAAAAAGCAATCAAGGTCGCAACAACAACAACAAGTCACTGATCTCTATCATGAAAGACTAAAAAATTTCTATTTAATGCATTTAACATTTAAGGTCAGCCTATAAGTTTGTAACCAAACGTTTAAATAGTTTTCATTCCACGTATATACTAACACCGAATTATACGACTTAAACCGCATACTTACGTTTCGAGGCAGAGGTTTATCTATATTACACATACCGGTGAGAGTGCGTAAAAAAGTAATAAAAAATAAATCATATAGATATATCTTGCGCATAAAGATGAGAAATATTTAAACAGATCTACTTGCAATACGGATAAAAACAAAACATAACTATTTGTATGCTTACGATGGTAAAAATCCAAAGGCAAAAGAGGAACAGAATTCTATATAATGTCTAAAGAGAAAAGTATAAATGTATATGGAAATTATATTGTTACATATATCCAAATAATTATTGTTTATAAATGTACATATATATACCACACACACGCAACTGTTCTCTATTTCATTACTCAACGAAAATACCCTGCACTGCAAATAATTGTAAATTCAATTCAAAAACAAACTTACCCGCTCGAGCAACCCGCAGTCGATACAACCAGATTTCCTCCTCGTCCATCCGCGAGATGTCGACATTAGCCTGCAGTATAGTGGCATTTAATTTAGCAGCATATCACACACAAGCGCAACACATCCCCACCACAGAGAGCAGAGCAATAAACGCACACGTGCTCACTCACGGTGTGGTGGGATTGAGCGCAGAGTTGAGAGAGAGAGAGAGAGAGCAGCTCTCGAATCACGGAGCTCGAATACTCTGTGTGCGGCAGTCTTCCTCACGAGAGTAGAGAGAGTCCGTCGCTCTCCTCTCTCGCTGCTGCTGCGCGCGCGCGGTCCTCCGAATCGACGCATAAGTATTATACGCGGTGTATAAATATATAACCCGTGATATTCTGATTCATTCACGCGCTACTGCTGCTGCTGCTGCTGCAGTGTCCTTCCGCATCGTCGTGGTGAGTGTGTCAAAAGTCGCGAGGAAAAAAATTGACAGTCACTCGCTGTATCTCTCTCTCTCTGCCATACTTACACGCGCCAGTATACACAATACCGTTTTCTTTCGACTCTCCTTCTCCGCCGTGCAGAGTGGACGTGCCTATATAGGTGTATAGCTCACACGTTATCCTTGTATATAGAAGCAGCAGAGTAGCAGCTCTGCTGCAAGTGTATGTATATATATACACGTACAATACACACACCTATATATTCGCGCTCTGCTACTGTACGTGAAGAGAAAGATAGAGAGAGAGCTGTACCGCGTTGTATACATAGTATCCAGTCGATACTCGGTGCGCCGAGAGCCACCTCTCTCTCTCAACCTACACACGTTTTTCGTTTTCAGCAGAATATCACGACGACAGCGGTGGTGGCGGCCTAAAACCTGCACGTGCGGAATGTCAGCGCGCACACCACGTCTCTCTCGCGCTGCTGCAGCTTCTCTGATTAAAGAGTAGGTAGTAGGTGACGAGACCCCCTGCTCTCACGTGGGGTGTAAACAACAAAGCCAACTGCAGTCTGTATACACACATACACTCAAATAAGAAGAAGAAGCATATCAAGAGGTGCAGAGAAAGAGTGTAAGAGAGATAAGGGGGGAGAGAGAAGGGTGTCTCTCTCTCTTTCTCTGTGTGCACTTGCGGGGCTGCACCTGCCGGGGGGCGGCTTATATATACATCTCTCTCTCTCTCTCCGGTGCAGTCGATAAGAGAGCTCTGCGCAGGAATCGCGGGTAAACAGCACCGCTGGAGATTATAATCCTCCTCTTCTGCGACGTTCTTGTATACAGGTGAGTAGCAGCAGCTCTCCTATCTCTTTCTGATACATTGACAGTCGTACCTATATACATGTATATATAATATCTAACGTATATATATGGCTTTCTAAAGAGGCAAACGAGCGCATTCATCGCACACGAGGCTGCCGGGGAAATTCGCCTTTTCAGAGCCCGGAGATTATTCTATTTTCAAAGGATTCGCCTTTAACCCCTTTTCAGTCGTCAGGCAGAAGTCACGAGAATCTCTCTCTCTCTCTCTCTCTCACAGCGTAAATGCATTACATATATCGATTATCTCGCAGCTATTCATATACGCCAGAGATGAAAGCGGCTGCTGCTGCTCTGATTCTTTTTTTTACACTCGTCCGCCCCCGGGATTTTCGAAAGGAAGGAAAGGTTAGGTGTAACTAGTGCAGCAGCAGCTCGGCCGCGTTTTGTTTATTCTAAAGCGCAGCAGCCTGCGCTGAGCTTGCAGTGTATATCATAACGATCGCGTGTGTATGTATATATATACATATACTTAAGCGAGTATGTAAAGAAAACAAAAACCCGTACATTTCCAGGCGGAAAAAAAGAAGTCACCAACTATGTAATTGCGGTCTCTCCGCACGCCTCGATAATAAACAAACAGATAATCTCTCCGGTTGCTCTTTGAATATTTAATTATCTCGCTGAGCCATCGGTCGCGTCTAATAATACAACGTTTCTTCCGTTGGTACATTGTATACACACTGATATTTCGCGGGCTAATTAAAAAGGGTCGGCGAACGAGGCCGCGAAAATAGTAGTAAGGATAGAATAAGAGAGCGCGTAAAACGCACGTCATGCAAATTACATACGCGGAGAGTGAGGCGCACGCACGATGATGCGGCGACACATAGCGCGCGTTTAACATTGAAGCTTCACTGTGTATTATACTTATAGATAGTGTGCGCGTGCCGAGCGCGTTTATCATATGTGTAACGCTCGAATCACGTGGACGAGTCTAGGACAGTTTTCTTCGTCGCTTGAGAGCGCACGTGGAGGGGGGGGACCTTTTTTTATCTTTCAGTCATCGTGATTGATGTATACGTATAGATATATGTATAAAAGCGTTAAATTGACATTGAATGTGCATAGGATTGACGTTTTTATGAGAAGAAGAATAAGAAGAATCAGAGAAGGTATATTAATGCACGGACTAGTTTTTGCTTAACAGGTTATTCTCCGAAAACCGGGTATATACGAAAAATAACAGCAGCAGCAGCGCGACGTTGTTTGTACTTTTGAATTTTTCCGCTAATTATGAAATCCTTGAAACGCTATATAAACGTGAGTCGCTTGTTTTTTTTTCTTTCCTCTTCTTCTTTCAAATCTCGTCTCGCCGCATTAACATTCGACCTGTGTGTGTTGTCCGTATATTTTATATACACTGAAGGAAAAAAAGTTTTTCTCCTGCTGTAACAACGACGAAAATGAAATTCGTGAAAAACTAACTACACCACACACACGCGACCTCATTCCCCTTCACCGATCGCGAAAAATCACTACAGCCTTACGATCTAATTTTCTTTTTTTTTTTTTCGAGTTCGCGCTATACCACTATTTTGCGTAACAATCGCCGTGCGATGCATTATTTATCGACTCGTTATACAATGGGCCTAACGAGAGATCCGGACCACGATTGAAGCTTCCTATATACATATATACATCCCGACTTTCGCATCGGGGAAATTCGCGTTGAAATTTTAGCTTTTTGCTAAAGGAAGAAAGAACGAAATAAACAAAAGAGAAGAAAACTTCTCGTTGTAAGTATATATAGGTAGCTAGTGTCGCAATGCGTAATGACGCAAACCTCGGATAATTAGCTTCTTCTATATCTCATTGTGGTATGCGAGATTTTTCTCGCTCGTAAATTGTGTGTATATATGATGCACGGAAAGAGAAGCAGCAAAATGGAACTGGTGTATAATATGATTTTTAATTTTCCCGCGGTGTCGAACGAGTTTTAATTGCCGGGATAAGGCTGCGGCGATAATAATTTTTATATGCACGCGGCACACGGCGCACTTGAATAAATAAAGTTTAATGGATGTTCGATTTTCTTTTTCTATTATAGTTTCTCGTCGGAGACTCGTTTATTATTGAGAAGCTCGATTTATCGTCATTTTTTTTTCTATTTGCAGGTAGCCTGCGACGGAAAGTGCGATTAATTTCGCGAGTGCGTGAGCGACGACGCGATGAATAGGAAATAAGTATAGTGTGTATAAGTATACCTATATATACATGTACACATCACCGAGTTTATTGATAACGAGTCGATACAGTGATGGAGGAAAAGTTACAGGCGACTAATTACATTTCGCTGATTAATTGGGTATATATTGCTCGATCGTTGTGCATATATTTGTATATAATGCAGCCAAATAGATTGGGTTTATAAAATAGAAAACTATTTTAGGTTTCTCTTATCTACGACACACACTCGACTTTTAATGAAAATTTTCACGGCACGCGCGTAAAACTCTCTACATATAAGGCTTGCGCAAACTCGAGGGTAATAAAGATAGCGATTATATTAGCCCCAAAATAATAAAGTAAAAATTATGCAATTTTCAATTAGGTATAAGGCTTATCAGTCTTATCGAAGCTTTATTAAATCATATCGACGCCGACGATAGTATCATATCTAATTAGCCGTCCACTTACGGCAATCGAGTTTCCAAGTGGTTTCGAATTGAGTCAATAATTCGCCCCTGATATATATAGTAGTGCCGCGATGCCTTAATATACCTTCTTCTCTTCATCATCTCACCCGGTATTAATGGAGTCTCTCTCTCTCTCTCCCTTTCATCCCTAGGTTGTATAAAAGAGGGGAGGATATTCTCGAAAAGAAACCTTTTGTGCAGTGGTATAATCCTAGCCTTGAGGCAAAAAAGAAAATTAACACTTGTTCTCTGCCGAGGGAATCCGAGTGTGAGAGAGAACAATGCGGTTTACAGCGCGGATTTAATAACGTAGGAAGTAGCTAGTAAATGTATTTGTGCACTAATGCCGCAGGTGCTAAGCGGCCTAAGTAGATAAAGTCTCGGTCGGCCAGACGATGCACGTAATAGCGTTAATCTCGTCTGCTGCAGGGACGTATGTATATATAACTGTATAAAAATAATAATCTAGCTCTATAGAATATTCTTACAGCATTTTTTCTGTGAATGACATATCTGCAAGTTCTATAATAGTAGAAAAACCCAATCAGCGAGTCACTTCGCGCGGATGCATTTCCATCGAAATATGCAAACTAAGAAAATCCCCAGGAATTGCCTCTCCACTTCATCTATGTATATGTAAGAGCCGAATCGAAATGTTTCCGAACCATGAACTCGGAATCTCATATCGGCGAAAATTTACGATCGGCGCATTGCAAAACGGTGTCTCTCTCTCTCTCTCTCTCTCTCTCTGTACCGCCCCTTCGTTTTTTTTCTTCGTATATATAAGAACTAGCTCTCTTTTTCTCGGTAAACAGGGTAATAAAAATGTCACACACTATCAGTTGGCCCGTCGCGAAATTTAATAAACGTCCGATAAGTGTGTCTGCAGTATAGTGTGTTATATTCAATCCGGGCTTTGAATTTTTATCGACAACAATTGATGCTTCGCCTAGACGTCGTATATGTATGAATAAAACACATATATGTATACATAAAGTGAGAGAAGTTAAGGAAGACTGAAAGGGCCTTTTGTCGAGGCTGTTATCGCCTACGGCGGCTTCGTGCTACTACAATCTCCAAAGTTTCGAACGCTGTACAGCAGCGTATGTAGCTACATACGGGTTTGTTTAATTTATCAATAACGTTGTCATTGAAGCCGTATATGTGCGACCGATTGAACGTGTTCTTGCGATCGATTCTGTTTTGAATTGCAGAATTCGGCCGGAGCATCGAAAAAGACATAGAGAGAGAGAGAGAGAGTTTCGGTGTACTCCCAATCTGCATGAGAATCAGATTTGCCGCTGATCTTCAATATATGTTTGAATTTCCCGCGCTTAATCCTCTTAGCTCCGTTTTCGTAATTTGCAGCGGTCGCATTAGCTCCTTTACGTTTTTTGTTGAAAAATAAGAACTTTTAATTTATATAATACTCATTCTCGACGAGCCATTATTTCGTGCGTTTATTGAAAGATGCAAAAAACGTTCTCTCTCGTCTCGTGTTCTTTGTAAAAATGTTAATAGTGCAGCAGACTCGATCGTAAACATGTGGAAATTTTAAACGAACCTCCTGTACACTACGATTATCGTTATAGCTCTCGTAAAAGAAAAAAAAACGATATAATCGAACGCGAATATATACATACGAGCAATTCAATTAAATCCATATATACAAAAATAACTTTACTACTGTATATATACTATAGGTTAGACAGGCATACGTGTATAACTACATAAAAAGCGCCTACGCAGACACCCTATTATCCCTATAAAAGCCACTCGCTCATTACGCCCACTCAGTATATGTATATACATGTCCTTTTCTTCACATTCGCAGGAATCGACGACTCGAGGGTGGCAGTCAGCTGCGCGCTCTCACCGGAGCTGGTCATACCACATATCCGCTGCAAACGTATATACATATATTGTAATATACTTGTGTATTATAAAGAAGAGGAACTAAGGGTGCATAGTCGGCTGGAATGATAGTTATGGTGTCACGTGGATGCGATGACTGTGGCTGCAGCCGTGGCGGCTCCGTGGCACCGGGCCCACATCTATAAAGCCCTCGCCTGCATCGTTTTCGTCCTCATAGCGTTGCAGTATTTACTCAGCGGGGCTATCGATCGGCGATCGATCGAGACCATTTTCACCATTAATACTAGTCGGTCAGTATATTATTCATATTTTTTTTCTTCTTTTTTACATCTAGATCGAGTTACTGTGATGTGCGGAGTTTGCAAGTCAAATGACGTCCAGAGAGAATGTGTAAAATACACAAGACGAAGGAATTATGATATTTTATTTTTCAAGGATGTGGATATTACGATTTTTGAAAATCAATACGGATAGTAATTGCGAGTATAGCATGTGTATTTATAGCACTATGTATTCGACGTCCATTTGTGTGCGTTATATAGGTATGGATTTTTTTCGTCGCCTGATGGACAGTATATATATGATTGAGTCGCGCCGGCGAAGAGAGAGCGTTTAATTAATATCGGCTCTGCTGTACAAGTGGCTTGTATGCTCTCTATGTTGGTTTGTTCCTAATGTCGCGGTCTTTCAGCGAGTGTAAACGCAGACTTGATGGTCTTTTAATGATGCCGAATGTTGCCGGTTGATTGATGCGTTCAGGTTGCTCGTTAATTACTGTGTCTACTGTACTACGTGTTGTAATTGTTTGTTTTAGGTATATATTTTACATTGATAACATTATGAACTACTTTATAGGTAGTCTCGTTACCGCAGGTGAGATAAGATATGCTGGATCGTTGTCCTATAATAGTTTTTTTAATTACGTCGCATATTAACTAGAGTTTATTTCTCTTCAAAAGCACGTACTAATCGTAAAACAATTTCGAGCAGGTTCAACTGGGAGTTAAGGCACGTTCCACAGGCTCGACATCGTGTACAAAGTCAAAAAGCGGCGCGGTGAAGAGAAGAATCGACGGGCGCTCGATGAATCAATTGTCCTATCGCGCGCGTTTATCTTCCGCAAGAATCCACGATGTCATTCACGCATACATAATACACCATTGCGTCACGAAAATTTGATTTCTCTTTTTTTTTCTCCTATTTTTATAATGACGCGTATAGAAACACTCTCGCGACGTCGTATTATTCGCTCGAAATGAAATGACCCAATTATATTTAATACCGTGTCCTCTTTCGGCCGCAATCAATGTTGCATCCGATCGATTATTAAACATTGGCCGCCGACGTCGAGGAAAAGCCGAGACTCGCATTTTCCTTTATGCATAAGCTGCGACGCAAAAGTATAATAGACTTTGATTTTATATGAAAAGTAAGATATAGTAGCGTATACATCTGGTAAATTCTAGTTTCAATGCAGAAGGAATTATGTTCAAACCTAAAATATCAAACCTATAATACCAATATATGCAAATATCGTTTCTTTACACTGTCCATAACAGACCGCCGCACCAGCGCGCACTAGTGATCTACGGGCCGGCAACGGTCAGCTCCAGCAGTAGTAACAACAACAATCATAACAACAACGAAGAAGAGGACGACTCCAGTAGTGGCGCAGGTCCACCGCCGGGAAATTCCAGCCTTGTCAGCACTTCGTCAGCGGTCGTCGTACCGGCGAACAATTCCTCGTTATTGCTAAACTCGATGCTCAGGACTAACTCCTCAGGATCGCCACTCGACGCTGAGGCCGTTATCAGGTTGAGAAATGCGACGAGTTCAACTATCGGGGTATCGACGAGCACCAGTCCTACGGCTACGCAGACGCCGAGATGTCCTCTCGTACCTCCGAATCTCGGTGAGATTCTCTTTTAATAGTTATATCTATACTTGTAGTGGTATATGCGGCTGCGAATTCAACAAATTGTCCATAAAGAAGAATTATACTTTTTTGTATAATACGCGTGCAGTCTGAATTCGTGCTCGACCAAGCGCGGCTCTTTTGTGTTTAATTAAATCGGGATATCGTTCCCGATTAGTCAGCGACAAAAGACACAAGCTCTCTCGTTTTAATCCAGAATCAGTATAAAATGAAATTCCCATCGCGCCATCGAACAAAATTGCGGGATATTCAAGCCACCCGAAATCGATATACCCAAAGGCATTCAGCGATTATTACGCACTCAGACAGCGAATACCAAACTAATTGCAAATTTCTGATTTGTCGAATTCACAGTGGGACCGATAGCAGTGAGCAAATCGCCGCCGGATCTCGCAGCGATGGAGAAGGCCTTTGCGAAGGTGAAACAGGGCGGCAAAGGTGCGCCGGAGGACTGCGTCGCGCGCTACCGCGTCGCCATCGTCATCCCGTTCCGCGACCGATTCCCACACCTTATGACCCTGCTCTACAATCTGCACCCGCTGCTGCTGCGCCAGCAGCTCGACTACCAGATCTTTGTTATCGAGCAGGAAGGTGAGTTATCGCTGCTCCCACTTTTTTTTGTGGGTTGAGTGGATATATGCGAGTTTTTTTTCTGGTACAGCGAATCAATTCTATTCTATGCTGGTGTAGTGGAGGCTTTAGAGTATGATATGCTGATAAAAACTTTCGTATATGTATGTGCAGCACTGCATATTCAGTGGTAACCTTCTTTTTAGAATTCTTAGAAAGCTGTTGTACGAGCTTTACGTGAAGTTCGAATTTAAAATTCTGATGTGCAATGTTATAAACATATCGTAAAAGTTGGAAAATCTTTTCTGGAAAGAGCGCGCACGGTCAAAGCATGCAATGAAAACAAGCTTTTATTATCTGCGTACAAATTGAACTGTTACTACCGAAATAAGCCCCGAAACATACTCATCGAGCTGCGCGCGATAAACAAAGTCAATACAGAGGCAGCAGAGCAATTTCGAGCGCATTATCTCTTATGTAAATTTTCATGCTCTCTTCAAAAGCCTCTGACTCACCGCGTCTGGATTTTCGACCATTTTCGCTCTCGTTCATTCTTGTATTTTCATTATTTGTTTTATTTTTGCAACGGCTTTATTACACTGATGCGCGCGATTTTTAACCAACGCAACGACAGAGATTTTTTAAATATTCTTTTACGATGACCGGAAATTGCTTTGTGCATCAATATCATGCAAATTATCCGGAGCGAGCGCGGGACACTCGACCTCGTATATTTTTTTTTATGACGTGGCGTGCGCAGTTCCTCTCTATGTGTATAGGTGTCAAAAGCGAGATACATACTTCATTGTAAAAATGTCAAATTTTCGTTCGGCTCAGGCATTCCGTCAGTTTAATTAATAAAAGCTCGTTAGGAATTCCTTTATAAATCTATACAAGAATACATTGTAAAATAACGAAAAAAAGATGCGTATTAATTTCATTAAAAACAGCCATAAAGCCCGTATTATAAAACAAACTGTCTCTCCTCTCTCTATTCAACGATCACGACTATTCACCGCAGTCAAACAAATTAAACTCTCTACAAGCTATATCTACCGCGCGAATTATGAAAAGTCGACTCGCACACATAGTCTGCCTCATACATAAATAACGCAAGAAAGAAAGTGCAGCAGTCATCGGCCGCATCGCTATCAACTCCACCTCGCGAGTAGTGCATATATAAAAAAAAGAAGGAGCTCGCAAGAGACGCGAAATTACATTCCCAGCTCGTCGCGCCGGCGCTCTTTATACCCGTAAAGTATGTATGAAAGCGCAGAGTGGATATCTATACACACTCGCGCGCGCGCGTTCATCGTGCCCTTATTACCCGCATGTGCATATATAGCTTTAGCGTATATATCGCGAGCAGCTGCATCTCTCAGAGTACTTATTTCGGGCTTTTGCCCTCTCTCTTTCTCTGCTATGTGTTTCAGGCAACGGCCAGTTCAACCGAGCGATGCTGATGAACATTGGCTACGTCGAGGCGCTCAAGGAACGGCCCTTCGACTGCTTCATCTTCCACGACGTCGACCTGCTGCCCGAAAACGACAGAAACCTCTACACCTGCCCAGAGCAGCCGAGACACATGTCCGTCGCCGTCGATAAATTTCTCTACAGGCAGGTTTTCTTTCCTCACAGTGGCGTTATATATAGAGAGGGAATGCGGGATTCTAAAACTGGGGGAGATTAAGGGAGAGTTATCTGGCGCGCGCGTAAGCTTGTTCCTGGGAAACGGGTTTTCACGTCAGTGCGCGGACTTCCTTGTTTATATCGCTGGATTAGGAGGAAAAACTAGGTTCGATATGTCGCTTTTCCGATGATTTATTAACGAGGTGCTTGCTTTTTTTTTGTAAAACACGAGTGACGCTTATTAGACGCTGATTTACGATGGGCTATACCGGCGCTCTCGAATTCAATTCTCCGTAGAAACGAGAGGGAGGCAAACTTTTTTATTCTCCGCGAATAACGAGGCAGAGTCAATATTAGTCATACACTGTATAAATGCACTCGTACAACTCGGCATAATGCAAGTCTCGATTGCCGGGGGTATTCACGCCACATGAATAATAAATTAGCAAAATTGCAGGCGAACTGCAGGCTGAGGGAGAGAGAGATAGCCGTAAATTGAAAATCGTTATACGGCAGTCGGTATAATCGAGACAGGCATTATTATACCTATAGTCCCTTAACGCGGTCAAACTTTTCGCAACTCTAAACGAGTGTACGGGTATATTTTGGAACTGGATACCTACGGTCGTCGGCGTTGCTAACGCCAACTTCCGTCCGCATTAGCTCCGCACCTAAATGACATATCTAGGCGCTCGCTCGTTTGCGCGCACGCGACCGCTTACGCAATACACAAGCCAATATACAAGAGAGTATACACACATATCTGCCCGGCTATTACATACTCTTCGCATGACTGTACTCATATACATGCGTTATATACGTTATGCTCTAGAATTAAGTCACAGGAATTGTAAGAATTAAAAGTGTGTTTAAAAAAGAATTAATTAAACTGGAACGCGTGCTTGCAAACAGGTTACCGTACAGTGACCTCTTTGGCGGAGTGAGCGCCATGACGACCGAGCACTTTCGCCTGGTGAACGGCTTCAGCAACGTGTTCTGGGGCTGGGGCGGTGAGGACGACGACATGGCCAACCGCATCAAGGCACGTGGTCTACACATCTCGCGATATCCGGCCAACGTCGCACGATACAAGATGCTCACGCATAAAAAGGAAAAGGCAAATCCCAAACGGTGAGTCTGCAGTATACCTACGTACATACGCTGCACAAGGGAAATCCCCGGGATATTTCCGGGCGAGGTGATAATGGAGCGGTTTGCACTTGTGTGTGTATGTGTTGCCATGCATGTGTGAGGAAGCGCGCTCTTGTTTATTAACACTTTGCGGTGCTGCTGCTGCTGCTGCTGTTGCAGAGAACGCGTTCTTTCTTTCCTTATTTTTTTGTTTTTTGTTTTAAGTAAAGGGAAGCCGTAACGCTTTTCTCGCGGTACATTATCGTTAGGCGGGAAACAAAGTGCGACTGTAAATTGTCTTTTGTGGCTTTGAAGCGCTGCTGCTGCTGCTGCTGCTGTCATTGTGCGTTGGCTTTATTTATTTCTTTTTGTAACAGACGAAATCCCTTTATGCTCGACATTGCGTGAAGTCACTCGAATGTCGTGTCATAATTACGTAAGGGAATATAAAAGAGGCTGTTAAATATTATGCGAGAGCGTATAATATAGTGCTTTTGAAAATGCCGTTAGCTGAAAATAGACTTCGGTGCGCTTCTTTCTTCTTTTTACTACTTTCAGGAATAATGAGTTTAGCCTAAAGAAGATTAATATAATTTGCTCAAGAGCTTGCGCGCGCGTAGCGAGAGTGGAATGTCCCGGGCGTTAAAAGCAATAAGTCAGCGGCTTTTACACGATTATGCTAATTTTATACATTTAATTTCGAAAAAAGCATTGCCATGACGTACGCGCGCGCGCGCGCGGGAAACTACGGAATCTCGCGCAGGTTCTATTTTTAAATTGTAAATAAACAAGGTGCGATTGGCAGTAGTATAGTCGAGTTCGAGTACGATTTTAAGAGCTTTGATATCGATTTTTTTTCGCGATGATTTTCCGCGACTTTATCTGTTGCACTCTCGAGATAGCGGTAATAGGATTATTTTTCCGTCTTTGTTGGAAATGTAAGCGAGGCACTCGAAGATAATATCTCGACTGGAAGAGTTTTTGCTCTTGGAGGTCGGAAAAAAAGCATTGTTTATGTAAGCTTCGTTTTCATCTAATGAGCTGTAAGATTGACGATTGATCACGCGATAAAATGTAGTCTAGTCTGGCAAAAAAAAGTAATGTTCAACGTGGCCTGGATACACGTGTGTAGCAGCTCTTTTCAGCATGACAAAACATTAAAGAGCCATCTCATGTTGCGTTTTTTCCACTAACCATCGGATGCAGTATCGTAATTCTCTCAATAGTTTTTATTTTCGCATTCGATAAAGTTTTGCTATACGTACTGACAGCGAGAATGTAGGTCAGGAAAAATATATTAATATTTATAATGTTTATTCAATTCTAGGTACGAGTTCCTCAAGACCGGCAAAAAGAGGTTCCTGACCGACGGGTTGAGTAATCTTCAGTACGAGATTCTGGTGAAGAAGAAGCCAAAGCTGTACACCTGGTTCTTGGCGCGGTTAACGCCTCCGGCACAGCCCAGCTGATGGCTACCTTGGATCGTCGGGTAAACTCGCGCGGAACAGACCCGGCAGCCTTTCCGCTGGCGAGCCTCGATCGATCCACTGGCCAGAAAGCCTTTTTCACATAGCTTTGCAAAAGAGACGAGCAAATGAAGAAAGAGATAAATCGATTTCGCGGGATACGCGCGCATTACCGATCTTTTTGAAAATCCTTTCTTTTTTTACGATACTACTATTGTCCTCCACTGGTCGACGCTCGCTTCATGAGCGACGTCGGACGAACGATGCATTTGTTTTTTAGTTCTCGAAGTTTGTACACACACGTATATACATACCTGTTTTCGTCATTCCTCTGAGTAGCGAGTTTTGTTTCCTTCGTAGCTTGTTGTTGCTGCTGTTGAGAGAGAATTGTTGTGTTTTGTTTTGTCCTCTTTTTTTTGTCAAAGTATAAATATACATAAGTATATAGATAAAATGACGATCGAAAAACAAGATTGTAAATCGATGAACAACGATTTTGAGCGTGTGCGAGTGTGCGATAGATTTAAAGATTATATGAAAATGGAAGCATGTGCCAAAACCATAGAAATGAATCTTCTCTAATGAGTAGGGTCTTGTATAGACTTTTCAATTTTTGCGAGAAGTTAGGGAGAAAGCATTCTGACGAAGAAAAAAACTAGACTCCAATTCCATTCGTACATTGTTATTGACTCTCGGTACTATTGTACTGTATAATATATATTATATATATAAACTCTCAATACGCGCGTGTTAAGGTAATATAAACCACAGTAAAATGAACGAGCTGATTTCCTAAAGTAGCCGATAAGTGGTAGGACGAGGAGCGAGGATTGATTGGGACTGCCGATGAAGAAATCATTAAACCTAAAGTTGATTTTATAACTCGACAGTATAATGAAAGTATACCCCATTGTCCTCTCTTCAATAGTGCCCTTCTTCGACGAGAAATGGCGCGGGCTTTTTCACACGTTTATACACAGGAAGCATTAATTGAACAAAAGTCGAAAGAGAAAGAGAGGGACACGATGACAAAAAAAGGTTGTACCCCGCTTAGAACGAAGAAAAGAACGCCGTGTAAGCACTGTGTCGTACGCGCATGTGTGTGTGTGTGTGTGTCACCCTCATCTTGCGCGCGCGATCGCCCTGTTGTTTGTCGACCCTCGTCGTGCCGAACCACCGAACAACTTGTTAAATGTATATATCTATATAGAAAGCCATACGATACAGAAATGAACGTGGAACACAAAGTTAATTCCAGAACCAGCCTGCATGCCCGTAGGGAGGTTATAAAAGCGAGGAGGAAAAGAGCGACGTACTGATTTGATCGATTATTGAGTATACCATAATTGGAGGCGTTGTACGAGTATACTTATATATATAAAAAAAAGAAAAACTTTGTAAAGAGAAAAAAAAAATCTCGAGTGCTTTTCAAAGTCGTAGACGCGCAAGCGTGTTTTGCGCACAATTTCGTCTTCTATTGTATAGCCGTATTAGCGTACATTCCCTAATCGCGAGTAGGCTATCGTTTTATCCGGGCCTTATAGATTTTTTCAGCGAACCTTTGAATAAGGAGATTAAGGAGAAGGGAGAAATTGGAGCAAGCGGGGAGCATAAGGACGACAACGACGAATCGTTAAAGAGGGAAGAAATAATAAAAAGAGAGACAGAAATCGGATACGATGCGATACGATACAGAGAGTGGTCACACCCCTCGTTGATACGATAAGCGAATGAAATGAAAAAGTGAATGTACGATGAAGTAGCCCGGCCTGCTCGCCTATTATCGGTGCTGTGATTGTGATGATGTTCGAGACAAGAGCGAACGCGCACTATTGCGATTGAATTGTGAACAAATTGCCTCTTCATCATTTTTCAACGATGATCTGTTATGTTTTATGCGCGGCTGTGCGACGCGACCATTGAGTTTTCGTGCGTCCTCCGCCACAATGTGTTGATTTTTGCAAAAAAAAAGAAAAGTAAATAAATAAATAATAAAAGAGAACCAAGAAAATCTTGTAAAATTTGAATGTGTAATAAAGGTGAAAAAAAATAACTACCCAGAAACGACTTGATTTCTTTCTTGCACTCGTGCCACATGTGAATTTTATAGCGTGTATTGGTATTGAATAACACGATCGTACGGTCGAGATGCGCCCCATTAATTGACGATAACAGTGTGAATATGAAAATGACAGCTGCTCGGTCGTTAATAATGATAACACGACATTGATACATAGCGCTATCTACTATCTATAAACCTATGGAGTGTATGTATATATCATCAAGAGCACCAAAGTAATTTCGGTAAACTGTTATATTTCACGTGTCACTCTAAAAAGGTTTTATTTATTTGTACAGTATTGGTTGAAATTTTCTCTTGCTCCTCCCAGGCTTTTTCACCACGTTTTCACCAGACGATCTGTGACGACGACACACGCTGTTGTAGGTCATATATTCTGATGGCAGCAGCAAAATCAACGATACATATAATTTATGTATGTACCCATGGGGCGTTCGTTCGCAGAGACAGAGAACAACCCGCGTGATAATAACCAGTGACAGCTTGTCGATATCTAAGCGACGCGGCTATTTGTGCGTTTTACAACGATAGACGCACGTCAGACAATTCTCTGGTGTGCACGAAACTTTTTTTAAAGCTCGACGGTCGCGCAACAGATGGTTACGCGATAATCATTACACTCTCGAAATAAGGAATGTGTCGGTGTACACCTCTTTAGTTGATTGCGCCGCGCAAATAGTCACGTCGGCTCACCACCAAAATTTTCATGTCATATATAGTGAAGAAAAATGAAAATATGTTTACTTAATTACGCAACTAGCGGTATAATCGTTACTTTATTATATCGAGTGTTACAAAAGCTTGATTATTTGGATCGGACTGTAGCAATATATTCACATAACTATCGTCGTGAAAAATAAAAATTTAACGCTCGCTTCGTTTATATTTTGCTCGTTCTCCCTCAATCGCAATAATTAACGTATACACAGTCACGCCCATACACACTTATTCACTCATAATACGCACGCACACGAGCGCGCATAATTATAATATTCAACTTATCCTGCACACTTCAAATGATCGCGCGATACAATTCGTTTTTATAATTCGCAACTTTTTAAAGGTATCTTTCACTGTTATTAATTTTTTTTGTTTAAGTATTATTTTTGCTCTCTCTCTCGTTCGTCCTCTTTCTCTCTCTCCCCTTCTTTCTTTCTATTCACTCATGCGCTCTTTTTCTCTCTCTACTTCTGCTCAACTACTTAACTACCTATGTCACTAACTACCTAACTACGTCTTTTTTCCACTATATTCTAGATACACTTAATTACTGCAAAATAATATTGCAATGCCTAATTCAGCCTACACCACTGTCTAGTAAATTACTTCAGTTCTCGAATTATAAATATATATGTATACGTTTACAAGTGTGGAATCGTAAGGGCAGCTGTTAACGCACGAATGTCGTGCCTAACCACCGCTGACTTTGTTTTTTATTCGAGTGAAAGCTCCGATAAAGGTTTACAAAAACAAAACTTCAACTTGCAACACAAGATCAACGCATGGCACTCGAGACAAAAAACTACCTCTTTCGTCTTCCGAAAGAACATTTCATTTGTCGCATTTCTTTTTTTGCTAGTGTACACGAAGAAGTGAGTAAGAATTAGCGAGAGAGAAAGAGAGAAATAGAGAGAGCAAAGAAGGAATAGAGGAAGAGTGAAAAGGATAGACAGAGCCGAAGAGATAGAGAGTGCGCGAGAGAGAGACTAAGGGGGTAGGGAAGGTACAGTTTAAATTACTTTTCTACAAAGACACAATTAACGAAAAATCGAGATAACTATATAGAACCACGACGATATGCAGAGACTAGACACTCTTAATCGAGTATATTTTTCTGCTTGGTTACGATTCTGATTTGCGCGTAGCAAGTTGCTGACATTATTTTTAAGGAGCCTTCATAATTATTTATTCATTTCTTCTCCCCTATTTATTAGTTTTATTTTTTCTGCTGCATTCCTTATCTTCCGGTATAGAACAACTCTGCAAACGCGCGAAGATTCGGCAAAATTTACACAACTTACGACGTAAAATGCGATTCGACCATAACAGACACGCGTCAGCAGGCTCTATATATTTTCTTATTTTTGTTTAAAGTACGTGGACGTAGTTTTATCGAAAACACGCTCTTGTATAAAAATACAGGGTGTTTCATTATTATTTGTTTCTTGCCTTCATAATCATCATTTTTGTTATTTATTCTTAAACTTCAGTTCAGCTTGCGGCCTCCGGCGTTATATATCCCAGAGTGACTCAGCCTCGCACTGCTGCTGCACGCTATTACTCGTGTCTCCCTTGAATTTTTATGTACATTGTTCGCTTCGCGATACAGAAGTTTACAATATGTTTTGTTTATTTCTAATTAGTAGTACTTTTATTACTTTTTTTTCATTTTTCCTTCTCATAGTAAGTTACCTAGTAGTAGTAGTGGTAATAGAGGGTAATAATTAGTGATAAATGATAATTGTATTTACTATGCGAGATAGCATGGCTTAGTGTAGTAGTCTTTGATTTTCATTTGAAATTGAGATCTGCGTCATTGGTAAATAACTCCGGGGGTATTGCTCGCCCAACGCGATATTGCGTGTGTACGTTATCCCTAAGATCGGAATTCTCCTTTAATAAACACGAGCGAACGAACGAAAAAATGCAATATCTTCTCTAAAAGTGGCTAACGCTGCGGGTGAACAGCGCTTACTTGAATACGTATACACCGTGACACTAACGCGAAAAGGCCTTCCGAAGGCGAATCTATAACTTTTTATCCGGGAATCCAACGAGCTTTTTAATTATTAGTTTCACCGTATTCTCCTCTTTATATATTTGTCGAGTGAACAGGGAACTTTCATTCGTGCACAAGAGACGTTATAGTTGCTGATCAGCAATGACGCCGCGCTCGGACGTGCGAGTTTGTCTGACAGCTCAAAACTATCGTGATATATCAGTACGTACTGGCAAGCCAAAAACAAGATAAAGTGAAGATAAAGAGGACTGGACGATTGTTAAAACCGAGAGACTGTCGCCATCACCGTCGTCCGCGCGACGTTCTGTCGGCCTCGGCAGCGCGAGTCGAAATTTGAATTTCATTTCTATTTTAAACTGTACACGCGAAGCGGACAAAGAGTCGCAAACACACACATCGACTATTGGTATGATCGCCAAGTGACTCCTTAAACATTAGGTGGGACTGGTAGTATTCTTTTTATCTTGAGCCGTTGCTGGGGCTTGATCTGGGCCGTCGACGCGGTAGCAGTGACGGCCAGGGAGAGAGGACGTGTTGCTGGCGGCGGCCGGTGCGGTAGGTTGGCTCTGGAGCCGCGTGTCTACCGGGAGCCCGCCGTATCGGGCGATTGCGAAGCGGACGCAGTGTTGTGGCTGGTCTCGTACTCCATAACCTCTTGGTAGATGAGTTCCTTCCACTGGTCGACGGTATGCTCCCTCTCATCGACGCTGTGATCGTACGGACCCGGGGCAGGCTGAAAATCGGGGATAAATTGTCGATTAGTCGACTTTTTCAAATTCGCCAAGCATCGTTTCTTTCATTCATATACAGGTCTGATTATATCTATAATGATGTTTTTCATAGTTTTCTTTTATGTATGGTATGTTGTATTGAAATACGTGTTATTGAAGTTGCACAGAAACAGATATCTTTCCATAAATACATATGTATATAGATAATAGTTCACAAAGTAAATTGAAAAATGTATAAAGAAAAAGGACTATTTCAAAACAAACGACAAGCTATTTCGACTATAAATTGTAAGAAAGAAAAAATAATAAAACGAAAAGATACACACAGAAAACGGCTATTTGCTGTTATACAAATATCATTTCATCTACCTTATAGATCAACTTTTCTACCTGGAGTACATTACATATAGTATTTCATCGCGTTGCATTAATAAAAAAAGAAAACTCATTTCAAATACTCATTATTCTAATATATTGAGAAGTACCCGAGAGATCCGCTGCTGGAAGTACAACAATAACAACAACAACAACAACAGCGAAGCAGCATGTCTTTTCTGTTGCTTCTTTCCACGACTAAAACGATCACACGGCTGCTGAGCGTTCATCGAGTATATCCAGCGGCGCAACTCTCGCGGTACTTGAAGAGAGCATGATTCTCGGAAAGGCTCCGATCGAGCGGAATACTTACGGCATTCACTTCACCCTCGTCGTACCAAACATTTATGTAATTATGAAGCAGGGCGTCATCGACGGAGATGCGCCGTTCCGGATCGATGACCAACATGCGCGACAATAGATCCCTGGCCTGGCTCGCTGAAATCAAGAGATTCCAATTTGCTCAACAAGAACGACGTATACACATTGAGAGAAATAGAAAGATCTCGAAGTCGAGATAAGGGTGTAAAGCGAGCTGACCGCGTGCATAATGCACGAGGTAGCCTCTGCATTAACAATAACATATATATAGAAAATGGGGAGGCGATGAAGCATAATGCCTATCGAGATGAATCGTTGGCTTGTGGTATGTACCTACCTTTCAAACGATTGTGCTCCGAGGAGTCCGAGGGAAAGAGGACGTCCGGAAATAGCCTCTCGAAGGGGTAACCGGGGTAGCGTGGCCGGTTCTCCACGTAGTTCCTCACAGTCGGCTGTAGCCGCTGCATGAACTCTTGCGCCGGGGTTCCCAATTGCTCTGCAAAAGTCGTCGTCACACGTGAGTGTTTTCGAACACATCTTGCAAAAACAATAGAGAAAGTGTGTCTCACCTATGATTTTGTTCCACTGATCGATGTGATCAGTGCCGGGGAAGAGGACGCCACCACGAATCATCTCACCCATGATGCAGCCAACGGACCAGATATCGACGTTCTCCTTGTAGCCCATTCCGAGGATGACCTCGGGCGCCCTGTAATACCTCGTCACGACGTAGGGCGTCATCATGAAGGTCGTGCCAGCCGTCCTCGCGAGGCCGAAGTCCAATATCTTGAGGGTGCAGTCGGACTTGACGACAATATTGCTAGGCTTCAAATCCTGAGGAAAGAAAACGCGCGTGACGTTATAATTCTTTCGTGAACGAGTGGGAATTACGTAAGAGAAGCCCAGCTGAATTTTAGCGTCTTTCGAATGTACGAAAAAAAGAAGGCTATATCAAGTTTGCCAAGCTGTATTCACATTCGAAACTCGGCGCGCAGCGTAGAATTCAAGTTTATTCGCGCGGCCTTTGAAGCTTCGTTAGAGTGCAAAGTTGCGAAGCGGAACGGTGAGAGGTAGGTCGAGTAAATCAATTAAAATTCTTATTATGCTAAAAGGATGACGCTGTTAAGTCGCGCGAGCTGCGCGAAATTCTAATGGACTCCACTTAGCTCACGTCTACCTCTGTGTGTGTGTACAGCGCATATAAGTCTACACTCTTACCCTGTGTATGATCCCGGCGGAATGCAAATGCTTGATGCCGCAGAGCATCTGGTAGAGCAGGTAGGACATGCGCTCGTGGTCCAGGTCCATCTGGATGACTTGGCAGAGGTTCGCGTCCATCAGCTCCATCACCAGATAGACGTCCTGAAACTCGTCCAAGCACCTCTGCGGCGTGAAGGCATTCAGCAGTCCAATTATCTGCGGGCAAACGCACGAGCATATTAGTTAATTATTCGCCTGACTGTGGCTGATGGACATAGATATATCCAGGTATAGTGGCTCACGTTTTTGTGGTTGACAAGTTTCATGAGTTTGAACTCCCGATATGCCCTCTTGGCGTGCGTGACGTTCTGAAAGGGCCTCGAGAGCTTCTTGATGGCCACATTCTGCTGAGTCACTGTGTCGTATGCCGCGCTGCGATAGGAAATTGTAAAGCAGAAAAGGATAAGTAATTGCGATGGACATTTAATGTTCATCGACGCGTGGACGCATACATATAGCTTTTACGTTATCGCGTAAACTTGTCGACGCGCTTTACGCTTTCATTCAGAAAAAAGCTTTACAGCGAAATACTTTTACGTTGACCTCGTAACAGCAGCGTGCTAATTTCGACCGTTATCGCTAAATTAGATTTACCCCCGGAGGAAGACTTCCATCTACATAAAAGTTTTATAATACCCATTGACGTCGTTGTCTCGCGCAGCAATTAGCTCGGAAAATATTTTCATTCCTCTGCTTGGAATAACAAATTTATAACCGACGTAAATCACGGCGTGCATCTCACGGGCGCGATATACTAGAGGGTTTAGCATAGTTGATTACGAGAATTCGAGATTCTCTTCTCGGTTAAACAATAAATAATGCAGAAGGTTGTAAAAGTCGGCGAGTTATAAATCTGAAACTAATGGAGCGTCATTATGCGAGAACAAAAACATAGTTTACGTAGTTTGAAACATTGTCTATAATCCTGAAATCCACACGACAGTCGATGAAATGAAGCTTTCTATATATTCTATTCTACAGACTCACCAGACGATACCCTGAGCCCCCGAGCCAATAGGCTTGAGGTTGGTGTATCTCTTGAGAATGGTGAACTTGGTGTCCCCGACCTCGACCGTGTAGAACATGGTGGACAGTCGGGTTGTCGACATGTCAGGCCCGAGGTAAGGCATGCGCCTCGCATTCGCAGCAGTGCCGCCGCGTCCCACAGCCGCAGCAGCAGCCGCCGCCGTAGCGCTCGTCGCAGCCGTGGTGCTCGTCGAGGAGGCGGCCGCCGCGCAAGCCAGCTCTGATGCAGTTACGGGCTCCTCCTCTACTTCTTCGGCGCCGTCTTCGCCTCCTCCGCCACCACCAATAGTAGGCCCTTCCTCCTCCTCCGCCTCCTCGGCTGCCTCCTCGGCCGTTTGCGCCGGTTGCACCACGTCGATGCCCTGCTGTTGCTGGGGCGTCACCGACGCCGTCCTGCTGCTTATCCTCGGTCAACTGGTACTTAGCTAGCTTACTGCTACTGCACTGCGGCGGCTGCTGCTGCGGCTGCTGAGCTATCCGGACCCACGAGTCTGGATAGACACTGCTGCTGCTGCTGCTACTGCACCTGAGTTTCCGGGATGGAGGCGGGCTGGCTGCGAGCACGCTGCTGGACGAGTTTCCGGTTTGTCTGAAAAGTAAAGAAGAAAGATTTTATTTAAGATTGAGATGATATTTTGGAAAATAATGGGATTGGATAATGGTTCACTTATTCTTGGTAGAAAGTTTAACGGTTTTATGTCGCGTTGGTTTAATTATTATAGATATATTATATTTTACAAGTATTATATTGTAACGTTTCCTGCAAATATAGTAGTTTTTTTTTTAACTTTGTCAGTGCTACTCGTCAGTGTAGTGAGTTTTACTAAAAATGTCTAACTTCACTAGATTATTTTCTCTCACTGTACTTTCAATAAGATTTCAGTGCTGTTATTAGCCGGTAAAATCATTTGATTATAAGGAAAACGCTTAATTTTGCGATTTGTTAAGCATTAGTACTGAAAACACACTAATTAGTTAGTACTTTTTTAATAAATGTGATTGTAAACTGTCCCAGTTTCCTCAAGTAACGAAATTTATTTTTCTGTACCACAAAAAGCACTGTACAATTGAATTTGTAAAAACGAGAAAAGTTGAGGTACACAAACAAACGTCAATAACCGCTGGTTCTAACCAGCAGAACAACGAAACGTAGTTTTCCGCGAAAAAGTTAACAATTGTTCGTCGAAAACAAAAGCTCCTTCAAGCGCATTCAATCTTGCCCCTCAGTCGACAAACTTTTCTATTTTTCCATACTCCTCTCTATAAACAAATCAAATCGTATACTACAAATCATTCTCCTCTCATCCCTCTAACAAATCTTCCGATATTCTCACTCAATCAACACGACCCGTAGTCAATTTAAGCATGCTAATCCGGTGAAAAACCCCCGAGTATAGTGCGCTTCAAAAATTCTTTCTGCATGTATGCATAATTTCATGCTCTCTCTCTTCTCAAGCTTCCGCTGAATATGTATATAGATCCAGCCACAGGATTTTAATATGTACATACGAGCAGAGAGAGAGAGAGAAAGCTCTCTGTTCGAGCAACAACAACGTTTTCAATTCTATTACCTCGTGATATAGGGAAAAGCGAACTGGGATTTCAAGGATGTCCTATACTTATATTTGTCGTAGCGAGAGTCTCTCGCGGGGGAAGGCTACTGGTGAATATAAGATAATGCTTGGCAGTGGCGCAGATGTCTGAATTCTCGACGGCCGGTCGTTAGAGCACCCTCTCTGTGCGGACTATATATATACTCTCTACTCCTTTTGAGCGGAAAGCCTTAATGGTAATTCTCGAGCTTTTTCGCTGCGAGCTGTACGACTTGTTTTTTTGCAAACGCTCGTTTTTTCGTGTCCGGTATTATTAAAAAAGTGAAAATTGGCTTTGCAGCAGGAACTTGACGATGAATAGTGTATTTCTAAAGGATGAAATTCTCTTCGTTAATTCCGTATAACATGAATAAGATTTCAACTAGTCGAGTGTTTATTGATTTTTATTCTATAGACGCGAAAGCTTTTTACATAATGCGATATATAGTCTTGATGTTAAATGCTTCATCGTATAAGCGTATAAAGTCAAAGTTTTATTAAACTAATAACCATATATACAGCCCTGCTCCGAGACCGACGTTTTCATCCAAACGCAATTTCCCTCTTTAAAGCTCCTCGCGCGCACACAAAGCGTAAACAATGAACTTTAAAATCTCAACTCTCTCTCTCTCACTCGCGACGAGCAATAAAAAACGCGTAATCCCATTTACGAAGGAACAGTCTGCAGAGGAATTCAAGCGGTAATTCCATTGCAGCACCACTATATATACGTTATAATAATAATCTCGTTTCCTCTCGTGTATATATTTATAATTACTCGATACGATGAAAAAAGTATCATTTGTTTATGCAAAAATAAAAGAGAGAGAGAGAGATGAGCCTCCACATTGTTTATGAGCTTGTTTGTGAGGGCCAAAAATTTTCATCGTCAAAACGATTTTACGCTCGACAGGGGAGAACTTGATCCTGCGCTAGAGAGAGAGAGAGTTAGCCCGGTCAGCGGAACGAGCGCGTTCTCGCGGAGATAATGTTATTTTTTTTCTCTCCTTTTTTTACAGCCGAAAGGCCGCTATTTTTACGCGAGGACCACGAATTGACGTTTTACAGTATTGGATTATCACGTTGTATGTATAGCGATGGGGGTCATGCGCTGCAGAAAAGTATTTACCAAGTTTGTAGAGGCGCAGCGGCTTTTGGGGAATTTTAGGAATCTGCAAAACTGCGAGTATTTATTGGTATATGTAGTGAGATAAAGGAATGTTGGATATTTTGAAATTTATATCATATCGATCAATCGATCGGCGATGAATATATGCTAAGAGGAGCTGTGTAACGATGAGTTTAATTAATTTTAGATTAAAATAGTTGGCGTGCCAATTAGATCGATGTAACACGGTATATGGATTATATAGACGCGAGTAGATTTCTATATCTCATTTTTTGGTCTAGTTTAAATTTAGATCAGTATCATACAATAGAGTAAAAAATAATGAACGAAGAAAACTTACAACCCTAGCTTATATCGGGCGACTCAAAAAAAAGCAACAAGTCAGCAACATGCCAAAAAAGTTTTTCCCCAATTTTTCAACTTTACACACACACACACGAGCCAAGCGGCGAAAAAGCGCGAAATAACCCTCGGAATAACGTCTCTCTGGAGGATTAAATTTTGCCGGTGCGGTAAATCCAGCGCCCTACTACTCCCATCGCGAGAGAGTAATTCGATTCGTCGAAATTCCGCGTCAGCCAAAAAGCTATACCGTCGAGGAGTAGTGTAGAAGAAGAGCTACCTATATATCGTCTGCAAAAAATATATCACCGACGACGACTCGTCGCGATTGATGGACCCGATTGAATTTTCGGAGGAGCTTGAGAGCTTCCGTGTGTACACACACAAACACACACATAGATACGTATGAGTAAAAAGTGAGTGAGATGCAGTGCACTTACCATAAAACGAACAACATTTTGAGTGCCAAGCAAGTCGAAGCTGCTGCTGTGGCCGACCCAGTTGAGAGTGGAATCTGCAAGGGACGAAGAAGAAACCAGTCAATACGTCGCAAGCTCTCTCCATATATAGAGACATATATATAACACACATCCACACACATACATCCATACGTTCTCGTATATATATACATATAAAGTCATGCCAGCCGACGCAAAAAAAAAATCGGGACTCGTAAAAAGCACGGTGATCTCGGCCAGCTGTAATCAGTTTGGCTTATAGCGCGTGTGTGTGTGTATTCTGTTTTACGCGAGGCACTAAACAACATCCCTCTCGGTTATGCGAAGCTTCTCGTGTCGTGCGCGTGAGAGAGAGCTAGATAAGCGATATAAATATAAGGCTAGTTTTCTGCACATGCGATAAATGTAGGTATATATATATACAAGCGTATATAGTGTGTTGTATTGTCGAGCGGTCTGTGTGACAAGGACGAATAATAGGCGACGCTACATGGGAATGAATGAAAAAAATCAATAGTCCGGCCGCCGCCGCCGTCGACGACGACGGTAGTTTCTTCTCTTCCGCTTCGGACACAACGTCGTCGCTATTGTACGTGTGTGTGTGTGTGTACTCGAGAGAGTAGAGCGTGTGTCGAGTCATTCTGAGGAAAAAAAGGGGCTTTTCTCTTCGCGCCTTTGATCGTGTGTGTTGGGAAAAGAGGATTTTCAACGATGACGATGATGATGATGCGAGTTGGCTCATTTGCTGAGTGATTTTTTTGTGTCATTGGGATTGCCCGTTTTTAGGCGAGCAGGAATTGTTCTTCTGGTATATACGAGATTTTTTTTTTTAATGGCGATGAATGCTCGATTTTTTCTTTCTTTTTTGTCTAGCCTGACCTGTTTCCTGGGGGACGGATCATTAAAAAGACTAGCTGTGTATACTGCAGTGAAAATTCATATTGTTTTATGTGTAATATGAAAGTCAAAAGCAGGGGGTTGAATATAAAGTGCATATACTTTTATGAAATATTTCTACGACGGGCACGGTAACAAGCAATAAACAAAATCTCGTCCTCTCCTTGTATATATCAATCTCAAGAAGCAATTTCTCAACAATCTTCGTCGCCGAGATTATTCATCCCCCCGCGCGCGATATTGGCAATCCTGCAAATTAGAGATATATACATATAATACTTCTATCCTGCATTTCAATATTCGCCGTCTTGAATTTCAGCGCCTTCTATCGATATTTCCTCTTCGATATTGTTGTATAATACATATACTCTCTCTACTCCCTCTCTAAAAATACTTTATACTCCTCCGACACTTTTCCATCAGGATATATAGGTATCTTCGATTCTATTTTTCCTTTGACTATTTTTAAAACTCGTATTATACACATACAGCATATCATCTCTCTCTCTCTCTCAACACAGAAATAGTCGCTCGCAATGTCATAGGAATTGAAAAAAAGCAGGTGTCTATTAAAAAAGACTCTCGTGCAATTATATACCCGCGCACACGTCCGTGAACTTGAAGCAAGTAGTAGTAGTAGTAGAAGAATAGTAGAAGAAAAAAAATAATGAGATGTGCCGGTTTTAATTATTCCTCGACGAAATCCGATCTTTCTTTCTTTTTTCACACCAGGAAATTAAAAGTCCACGAGTAGCAGCCACCTAATAACAGAGACGCGCTCTCAAAAATTCATCACATTAATTCGATCCTCCACCTGTGTAGAGAGAGTAATTACAGTCCAATTAAGCAAATGCACTACCAAGTATATACACAAAGACAATACACACGATTTTCATACTCTTTTCTCGCTTGGTGTATATATATACACGATCGAAAGAGCAGCTCGCTCCGAAAAATCTCAAGAGAGAGACGCCAGAGCAGAATAAAAAGAAGAGGGAGCTGCTGCTAGGCGCACGTCGTAACGACCCCCTCGAACGGCCGCTGGGGCCGCCTTTATTATCGACACGCGCGCGCGCTTGACTTCCTCGCCTCTATATAGCTCCATACTGCACAGCTGCATGTCTATGTGTACCTGCATGTGTATGTCTGTGTGTGTGTGTCTCAAAGGAAAGAGGGGTGTATATGTTAGTTGTATATATAGGTGCACGTGCGCGGCCTGTGTAATAATCGAGACGACTCCGCGCCGTCGCAATGAGAAATCTCGACACTTTCCTTTTCTTCTATCTTCGTCGTGGTTATAAGCTTCTTCTTCTTCTTCTTCTTTATTTTGATCGACAGGATACGTGTCATGAGAGGATAGCTTAACTAGTGTGTGTGTGTGTGTTTAACGTATACTCGAAGGAGGAGAGAACCTGTGTAAGCGTTTTCGGCGCTGATTAGACTTTGGGCGTATAAGTGTGTACCTCTACGTTTATAGACGGGCTTCATCTCGGGGGATAAAATCGGGGTTATATTGAATTTTGCCAAACTGTTTGACTTGCGTCCGAGAGAATGGATTGCTCGGGAATTTAGTTGAGCCATATTATACGTGTAACTTGTTATAGCTTTCTCTCTGTGTATACCCTCTTTTTATATGAATACACGCGTTGTTCCTGATGTGTTTACGTGTACAAGGATTTTTACAGAGGATATATAAAGAAAAATTCTTCCAAACACAAACAGCAAGTAGAAGAATCAAGAAGTGCGTATAATTAGCTTCCAAAGTTACGAACGAACCGAGAGAGCTGATGTTAATACTTTGAAAGTATGATAATATGTACATGCGCGCGCATAATGTACACCCACAGCGCGCGCAAGTAGAAAACATCCGGACACGGTCAGACGCCCCTTTGAAATAACGAAACTTTATTATACGCGTATATATATCTCGATCTTTCTCGTCGCCGCTGATAGTTTCTATTTGTTGTATACACACCGTATATTATACAAGTAGTTTGAGATGGTAAACATAATAAAGAATTTATACACATCGAGCTTGAACACGGCCTAGTTTTTCAGGTTCGACCCCTATATCTTCCGTGTGGTATTATAAAACACATAGCCGTGGGCGCGTCAGAAAGACGCCTCTTTTGTTCGCTCGGGAAAGATGTATTCCCAGAGATTTTTCTCAATACTTTATATATATACATATAAGAGCTACTGCTATATACTATACTGGCCCACGCGACGTTTATCAATATCTACGTCTCACCGAGAGATTGCGTTCTCGACGCTGTAGTATATACAAGAAGAGCTCAAGGGATGCATGATCTATATATAAAAAAATCTCTTAGTATATATAGACACACAGTGACGAGAGTAGAGCGGTTATGCGAGGTAGGTGATGTATATACCACCGATGATAAATTTATTTTTTTACTACGCAAATGACTTTTACTGCCTTTCTCGCGGAGTTCAATTTCTTAGGTGATGTCTTGCGCGTTATTATGTGTTATAGAGAGTAATAAATGGGCTTTGTTGTATTATATGCGCGCACCTGCCAATAAACGGGGTTATTTGTTCTGCGGCGTGAAACCCCCCGTGTAATAATAATTTACAGTAGTAGCCGAAATGTGTATAGCAATATATATTCGCTGCGGAGAATTTCGAAATTGTATTCGCTGGGCTTTGAGTTATGCGCTCTATATTGCGGAGCTGTGTGTGTATGTATATATATATAATACATATACACACACAGGCGCGCGAAGGGAATTACTCGTCTCGTGAATTACTTCGCCTGTTTACCAAACAACAAACACGGGTTTAGAAGCTTTTCGATGTAAATGTGTGTACGAAACAACGTTGGCGAAAGTTTAAAATCCAGAATATCCTGATGAGACAAAAATAAAATACCGCAGTACGGCATACATATACCACGTAGGTATAATTATCGGCTGATTCGAGAGCGAATTTTCGATTACTCATCAAAAAGAGAAGACTCTCTGCATTCAGTCACCGCTCGCGGCAATGATCCAATCAATTAGTATACTGCCGTATATATCTCAAGTCTTTATAGCGACTATTCAATTTCTCCATCGATCGCTGCAAGCTCGACGATGCAAGAGATTAACCCGAAATTACGGAGAATAATCAAGATCCCACCTATCAAGCACTTATCGGTTAATCATCATCCCCTTCGACACTACTGCTTCAGCCTATACATATATATACACACACATCACCATATCGAGTCCAACAACCTCCTAAATATCTGAATCCCAGCCAAGCCAGCTAACTCTTAAAAAAAAAAATCCAGCATACTGCACATACATATACCTATATAAAATTTAGCTATAATATATAGTCAGCAGTAGCAGCAGCTGTTCCCGCATAAGCGGGCGGCACGCCAAGTTCGCGCGCGCATTAGCCGAAAATCCATAAGCCAGTGTGGCGACGGCGGCTCTTTTCCCCCGGTGCGTCGTCGGAGCCGCGATTGCGCTCTGTGCTGCTGCTGCTGCTGCTGATGCCGAGGGTATACTTCCGGAAAGGGTGGTGACGACGACGCGTGGAGGAAAAATCCTATATGGGCCAGTTTTCGAAAGAGAGACATGATGTATATGCTTGTTTTGATGTAACGAAATTGTAAATAACGGCTATGTGTGTGTGGTAATGCTTGAAAAGCCGGCTAGCCCTTTACGAGCTAAAAATTAGTCTGAGATCCTTAATCTCTTCGACCCTGGTGTGTAATCGTTGAAGTTTAGCGTTAGGGCTTGTTAAGGCACACTTTGAGCCTCTGGAGAGGACGGAATTATGTAGCGTGAAACTAGGTATTGCGCCTGCAATTTTATATGTAAAATAAAAAGAGAAACTTTCGAGCAGTCGTACAATCTTTTGCATTTTTTAAAAATAATTCTCTCTCTGTGTGTTGTGACCGACGAAAGACTTCTTATTCTCTTTCGAAGACTTATTAAAAAACTTTTTGAATAAAACGGCGGGAAACGAAACGTTTATAAGAGCGAATATTTCTCGTTATACAACCAACCATCAGACTGAATCCATTTTCAAAAATAAAAGAAAAAAATTCTTTGGAGAAGAACAATCGCTATATAGCTGTGTGTATATATATGGGAACAGAGTATAGAGCATCAGCCTATTTTAAAAATATTGGATTTCAGAGTAAAGCTGCAGCAGCAGCAGCACTTGACTATGAGCGAAATACTCCATAGGATGTATTATACTCTCGAGCGGGCGCAAAAAGCCTGCGCCAATGCGTCTTTCGCTTTGATGCAACGTATATATATATATATGTACTATATACCTTTTCTAATGCACGCTCGCGCTTAGAAACGAGCTACCTTTTGTTCCAGAGTGCACTTCTGTCTGATTTTTACGCCGGAAACTGCCTGCTTCTTTTTCCTACATTCTTATATACTCTTTCTCCTCGTTTTTTCTTTCTCTATCACTCTTACAACACATGTGCACACGTATGTACCTATATATACGTATAATACCAAGCGAATAAGTGATATATAGAAGTGTACAGTGTGTGTGATAAAGGACGTGCAAACGTGATTGATGCGTCGAGAGGAGCAGAGCAGTAACGTCTACGGGATGTATAATTCCGTCGTTCCTGAATGATGGAATGCTGTACCTGCTATACTATACTGTATATATGTGTATTATATACGAGCTGAGAATCTCTCGTTTCATTAATTTCATTTACGCGAGTGGCTTTTGAGCTCTTTGGATTGTCGTCGACGACGACACGTGTGTGTGTGTGACGATTAATTGTATACAACTTTTTTTTTCTCTTCTACCGGTGCGTACGTGTGTGTATTATAATTGGATCGATTGTTGCCGGAAGCTTGTTTTACGAGGACTCTTTTTGAAAATTTCATAAAAGGGAGAGAATGAAAAAGAAGAGGATGATATAATTGAATGCAGAGAGGAAAAAGTTGTAAAAAAAAGTTCGTTGCATAACGGAATTATATATATACACACGCTGAGGGAGGCTCTCCAAGTTCGCTATATACTCGACGAATAAAAAAGTTATAATTAGCCCTTCGAGCAGTCGTAAAAAAATTTTTTAGGAGCAATTAGCCGACAAGATTTACTCTCTTAAAACACATACAGATGCAGAGTCACTACACAACACACGTGACTTGTACAAGGAACGCAGTAAATTCCAACGACGAGAAGAGCGCGTAGCAGCAGCCAAAGAAATAAGCGAGTTATTTAGGAGTAGTCGCAGAAGATTATGCCTAAGTTAGGGGGAGAAAAGCTCCGGCGCGTATATAATACATTAGTGCCGACTCGGAAAACAGTAAATTCCGGCGCACAATAAACTTTTTGCTGGGTCAGCAAAAACTTGTATAACTCTGTACACATATATATCTCCGCAACTCGAGGGACACTTACGAATCAGCTATTTGTTCTTTTCTCTCTCTCTCTCTCTAGGGTAGATTCACACGTGCAATAATTTTTCTAATAATTATAACCAGCGATTTTCGCGTGCTGTTATAGAGGCAATTGCCATGTGTGTAGCTACGGCAAACGACAATTGTTTGTGTGTGTATATATTGTGTGCCTCTGCTTATGAAAGAGAGAGACTATACGCCGGAGGTGGTTTAAAACTGTGCACACGCAACAGGCAGGTGGAGAAGCTTTTTAGGCTGTTTTTTGTTCTTTTGTACGTCTGTAGTTGTTGTGTGTCTATATATACACACACACCTTGTGTATAAGAATCGATGCATGTTTGAAGGGGAGAAGGGTATATATATAATTGAAATGTATATAGCGGCCGCAGCGTGTATTTCTAATTATAATGCGGATATATACACGTTCGCGCAGATATGTGTGTCAGCACCGATGAGCTATGATAATTAGCGGCGAGGGAGAGGTGGTGTGTGTATTTTAAATTTAATCAAGGCGTGTACACGTGGAATTTTCGTTGTTATTATTATACAGGAGGAAGCGCATTTTCTGCTTTTAAAAATATAACGTGTGTATCGTGTATATATAATTTTTAAAGGGTCGTTTTTTTCATTGCAAAGACGTCGAGTGTTTGAGAAAGAAAAATTACGCTTATATACTTGTCTTCAGTAATATACGACTGAAGTACGATGCAAATACATCACAGCGTCATGTCAATTAGCGAATTAAAAACTTTACAGAGGAGCTGTGCGGTAGAAAGCTTCTTTTTTTCTTCTCAAGAGCTAGTGCCTATAGTCACATCACACACACACACACAGAGCTTTCACTCGCGAAAGAGCTGCAATAAAAATGAGATCGATATCGGATTCGCCACAAACGGATTTCCTCCTATATACGTATACACTCCGGCATCGCAAAGCAGCCGAAATTTGGCCTGACTTTAACGAGGCGTCCTCGCGTGAATATTGCAAGCACACACCTCCTCGAGAGGAATCAATCGCCGAGACGAGCTTCCATCCTATATATATACTACATCAGGTAGGTGTATGTCTGTATACAGAGAATCCTTATATATTACGACTCGAGGGGGGAAGGGACTCAAAGTTACTCGATCTACAAGTATACGTGTGTACCGATGTACGTGAGATAGAGAGAAAAATTTCGAATTACAGGGTTGCAATTAGCGTAAGAAAATAACAGCCAACCCCGTAGAAATTCAGCACCGGTATGCGAACGCAAACACACGCTCTCAGCACATACAAGATCGCCGGGCATATAGAGGAGGATGAAGAAGAAGAAGAAGAAGAGAGAAGTGTCTCGAGGGGTGCAGGCTCGTGGAAAGGAGAGCATCAGTAGCGGGAGGGAGAGATAAAAGAGAGGGAAGAGAAGAATATAAATAAGAGCAGCACAGAAGCCTGTAGTAGTAGGGGAAAGAACAACCTGCGGCCGGCGCGACTGACTCCCTCTATATACCTACATATATATATACAGAGGGGCTGCTATACTGCCGCTGTATAGGGTCGCAGTGACGTCGGAGGGTGGCCACCGCCGCCGCCGCCGATCAATACCGTGCCACGCCTCGGCGGAGCTTCTCTCCCTTCTCCCTTCTCTCTCTCTCTTTCGCGACTATGGAGACAGAGAGAGAGAGAGAGATAGGTACGCGAGGAGTGGGAGTCTTAACCTGCAAAATCGAACTCTGCACCGGCTCTTCGAACAGATCGATCCGGTGTATAGACAGAAAGACACATAGACTATTAAGGCTTTAATTTTCATATCGTCGGACACTGCATAGGTATTATCCCGCTGCACGTGCTGACACGCGTGAAAATTATGACATGCAAGTACACATACCTATATATATATAATATGCGATAGGTATAGGTATATAGAGCGAGAGATAGGAGCGGCGCGGCGCGCGATCTATATTAGCCGGGCGGCGAAAAGCCTGATGCTGCAGTAGCATCAGCCGTGGAGGAGGCTAACCTCAAGTGGCACCGCCGCCGCCGCGCGCGGTGCAATACACTTGCCACACAACGTAATCGACTCGGCGAGGAATATCGAATGTGCGAACGTCGGCGGCGGCCTACATTCAAGCGCTACTAGCGGACCATTACATAATTACAGCTGCTACTGCACTCACCTGCACACGATAGTATTGATAGTAGTAGCTACTGCTCCGATATCTCTCTCTCTCTCTTTGATGCTTGCGCTTTATATTAGCTGACGAGGACAGACACCACTTTCGCACACTCGCGTATGATGTGTATGTACGGACTGGTCGAGAGAGAGCCAAGCAAACACACGTTACGACTTTATGTTTCTTCTTCTTCTTCCTACTCGGCTTTTCATTTCTCTCTCACACTGTCTGCGAGGTTATTGTAGACAGAGAAGAAGAATTTCCTCGATAGTTGTGTGTGTATATATATTACATGTATTGTTGTCGCGCGGGCGAGAGGTAGTATTAGGCACTAGGTGCGACGACGGACGGCAGCGTCGACGAGCGGCTGACGTCACTGCGGCAGCGGGCAGCACTACTAGCGGCACCAGCAGCAGCCATCATACGTCGAGCCTCTTTCTGTCTTCTCCTCTCTGTCTCTGTCTGTCCGTCTGTGTGTTGTATGTACTCTCTCCTCTTACTACTGATGCTCTTGTCTCTCTTTCTCTCCTCTCACTCTTGATGTAATATGCGAGCCGCGTACCTTATACTGGTGTGTGGACTGCACACCGTCCGGGTGGCGACGGCAGATTTGATATACACACGAATTTCTACACGATAGGAGATAAAACGCGACGGACAGCACAGCGCGGGCTACTCTGCGAGCTGAGAGCTGGCTCCAGAAGCCGCGATGGCTCGTATTTTTCTGCCCGCGCAGCCGCACTTTAACTACTGCAGGTGGACGGTTGAGGAGGGGAGACTGCCGCTCTCGACACGCCTCCGGGGTCGGACGATTGGTTGTGCGAGGGGAGCGCGCCAATTGCCAGATTTTTTGAATAGATCGGAGATCGGGGTAGATATAGGATTAGTTGACTTCGTATACGCATATGATAATTGCCGAGATTTAGATTATGTGGCTGAGATTTTGGTTTCCTGTGGGGTGTTTAGGTGGGATTTTTTTCGGGAGTTTGTGGGCTGCTGCGGGTGTGTATAATTTGCAGCTTCTTGGGTGTATCTATAGTATTATCGAGGTATACGACGTGTTTTTGAAATATAAGCTTATTGACCTATGAGATGGACCGATACGCATGCGCGTTTACATCAGTTCGCCGAGTAATTTATTCAGCTGTGCGCGAACGAAGAGATATGCGTGCATGCCGTTACGAACCGAAGCTACCTATGCCTATGATGTTCTGGATAGATAGGATGTACTAAAATTTCGGAGTCGGCTGATTTGGAGTTTAGTTGGATTTATGGTGCCTAATCGTAAGATTCTCTTTTACTTTACATAACTGCCTAATAATTTTGTTGTGATGAAAATAGTTGAAACACTCATTGCAATGCAACACTGATATTAGAGTAAATAAAAACACTTCAGTCGAGAAATTTCGGGCATTTAAAAACTGTTCCAACGTTCCCTCTTCTCAAGCCGTAACCACGTGGTCAGTCCAATTCGGCTCCGTTCCCTTCTTATGCCAAACGATCGCGATTAGCATAACAAGTGCCTAATCATAATAAAGATTAAAGATTACAAAAAAAAACAGTTACACGGCTTGCAAAATCATGCAGTCGTCAACGAGTTTGACGTCGAAGCGAAAGTTGAATTCGCAATTTGTCGGCTGCAGACGACGCAGCTATAACAAGATTTCGTTTATTCATTGAAGAATACATACCGATGAAGTGGACATGGCAGATTCTACGTTCGTGTCCAGAGTCAATCAGATCGACGCCGTGCAGCTCGACGATGAGATCTACAAGGTTCTGCGGAGTCAAACGGACGAGATAACCAGGTATTTCGCTCCTGGAAAGCTAGTCAAGTGGCGGCCGGAGATTGACGTTCTCGTCAAGTATCTGATATGGAACTACTCGTTGAAGACCAACAGCTCGAGTTTTGGTCAGAGGTTGTTGAATTTGTCCTACAAGAATTTGGATAGAAGAAAAGCTGTGATGCTGTTTCTGTTCTTATCGATACCAGATTACTTTCGAGAGCGACTGGTGAACGAGAACTTCATTCTGGAGAGGTTGCCGTCCAACTACCAGAGAAGCAAGTACAAGGGTTACATCGAACAGGTGGACAACTTCTTTCATCTGTTGAATTTTATTTGGACTTTTTTCTTTTTGCACTTGGGCAATCAGCCACGATATGTAGAGAAACTATTGGGTATTTACAATCAATCCTCTACCATGAACAAACCCAGATCCATCGGATACTCTTACATGACCAGAGAACTGCTCTGGCACGGTTTGATAGAACTGTTCACCATCAGCCTGCCGATGATAGACTTTCGACGTATTCAGAAGTTGTGGAACAGTCTGTGGTTGCCAAAGAAGAAAGAAAAGAGCATTGTTGTTAATTGTAAATTGGAGGCGAATGCAATATGTTCTTACTGCAGTCAACCACCAATTTTACCTAGGTGGGCTGGCTGCTCCCATGTTTTTTGTTATTATTGTTTAGAGGCACTTTTTACAATTATGGATCCTTACAAATGTCCAATTTGTGATGATGAACTATTTTCCACTGATATGAAAACTTATTTTAATGTTTGATACTTTTGTATAAATTTAAGACTTTATTAAAAATAGTGATACAAAAAATTGTTTTTTTCTTATATCAAACCAACAATTCATCATTATAAAGGTATTAGCATTCATTATCGTACTAAAGTATAATTGTATATTAGGTATGTATGTATAAGTGTGCACGCGTACAGAAACATACACTCACATTCCCATTTTCGTGTATATCCATTTGAGAGCAAAGAAATTATTAGTTGCACCATTTTTTTTTTAAAATATCATTCTTAAGTCTTATAAAATGCTTCTTCCCATGACGCATTGATTGTAACATATACACATAAGAGCCAAAATGCTTCATTTACCAAAACATAACATGAACAATTAAATTTCTGTCTTGATTTTCGTCTGTGTATCTGGTCAACCTTTACTCTTTTCTCACATGTTAATGATCTGCTTTTTATTTGGCACTTGATATTTAATTCTCTCCTTTTACTTTATTTTACTACAATTTTCATAACTATAAAGAATAATTTAACAATGATATCTAATAACAAAATCAAATTGTAGTAGGATAAAAGAAATGATGGATAGAATCAATGGTACAAATATATAGCTGATCAACATACAAGAAGAAATAAAGCTAACCGTAGCGGGATTTTAATTAAAAGCGGAAAAATCAGTGATTGTTTTTGTCATGATCTTTGCCGAGAGCAAAATATGTCAAAAAGTATGTTTTACAAAAATGTATGGTGTATTAATCAGTTATTCAATCATTGTGGCTCGTATGCATTTTTCAAAATTGCAGTCAGGTGCTTTATTGCATACCTCAATTAAGATAGTCTCTTATTAACACTAATACTTAATCATTTATTTATGTATAAATTTAATTTCCATTCCTTCTTCGTATAATTTATTTTCTAACTTTTGTCGTATCCAGCGCACAAGCCGAAGGAATAAAAGGCACCTTGGTAATTCAACACTACACCTTAAAGCATGTATTGCAAGGGTTTTATCATCATCAATTGTAAACACTCTAGACGCTCTTACAAGTAGAATAAATCATCGAGAAGGAGAAATAATAGTACGCCCATAAACAATCACATAGACACATTTTAGGTTACTAACGATAGCTCACGCGTAATTCATTCGAAAACATATTTCAATAATTATCTCAAGCATATTACCAACAACAATAATTAACGCCTAAAACTGAACAAGCTTAGTCAACAACTCTCAGCGGTAAAATCGTTCGTTAGGTAAACTCAAAAAATTCTGTTTGGGAATCGGATTCTATTGCAAATTCATATATAATGAACAGAATTTTATGATCAAACGTTGCTTCCCGACAACTGGCATTAACGCGAGCGTTACCTAACGTTACATTTGATTGCAAAAAAAAAAGAAAAAAATGCTTTAAAATTGTTAAATAATTTATAACGAATCATATATAGAGATATAAACATGTGCTGAGCGTGTTAGTGCGCGTACATTTGTGAAAAAAAGAGAGACAGAGAGAGTTTGTTAAAGAAAGAGATAAAAGAGATACAATAATACTTGGGTCCTTTAAAATTTGACTATTCGAGTTATACTAAATAACAAGTACTGAATAAATTACTTTAAAAATCAAGAAATACCGGCTATTACTTACATCATTACAAACGCGTTTTTACACTTTGTCGAGTATGTAAATTACAATTTTCAAAATTTGAACGATGTTACACGCCGAGGTCAATATAGTTCCAGAAAATTTCCAAAAAAAAAGAAAAAAAATTCAAACAGGCTTACGCGGAGAGCACAGTAGCACAGGGGCACAGTATTTGCGACGCTTATTCGTCATCATACAATAATTGGTTAATAAACGGTGTAAGTCTGTTTAGACCGTTATACACTTCATTCCTTTCTCCGTTGCGAGATTATATAGGTACAAAAGCTTGACTATATCACTATACTCTTAACTTCTACTCTTAATTCCTTAGGAATAAAGCTCTCTTATCTTATTAATAGAACAACTAGAACGTGTTTCTCATCACAGACAAACGCGCGCCACGGCGCGATGTAAAGTCGACTTAGACGTATTCAGCGAAATTCCATACGCATTAATGTGTCACACACAGCGTCTACACACCTGTGCTCTATGTCTGTTTGTCTGTCTCCTCTTTCTCTCTCTATCTCTATCTATCTCTCTCGTTTCGTTACAACTCTTTCGCTCTTTCTCCCGGTCTCTCTTTGAGAGTTACGCATGCATCCGTTTCTTTTGTTTTTATGTATTCTCTTATTTCACTTTCCTTCTCGACGAATCGAGAACGGCATATTAGAACAGTATTCTATACTTTTTGTTCGGTTATTCGACGGATGCACCATACCACCTTAATTAATTAGACGAACGTGCGCGCAATGAACGATTCGCGCGATCGTTGCGCCCGCATGCATAATTATATATATAATCATGAAAAGCAGAAAAACAAAATAACTTATTCTGCAACTTAAATCTAGATCGCACCGCCTGGGCGCTGTTATAATATGAACACGTGCAAAAAAAAATGAAAAAAAAATAATAATAATAATTATAATAAGTATAAAGATAACGAACTAGGATACTCGTTGGACTAGTGTCTGTTCGAAGCAAGAGAAAGCGAAATGTATCAGCAAACCTCCAAGTGACAATGTTTATGTATAGCATTAATATTACGCAACAACTTTCAAGTATAACTTGCTTCGCTTTTTTTGTCCATCGCATTTTTTAGGAAGCACGCTTGATTTCATTACCAATTATTACTTTCGAGACTGCATTTGCGAACCGGCGTCGGCGGTGTCGCTGATGCACTTGACGAGAGTGACGCGAATTTCCTCTCTGCTCCCGGCGCTGCACTGCCGGAGAATGGACTAGTTCGCTTGCTCATTTCTGTAATGAGAAAACGATATCAGTTAACTGCTGCTAATCGGAAATGAACGATCATATCAGACGGAATTGAATACCAACCAGAAATTAAAAGCATTATTTTGCGTCTAGCTCCCCATGCAGTTATGCCGATCTCTACGAGATCTTTTTCCACAAGCGACGGGAAAGTTGCCATATCGACTTCATGGGATGCGAATAGACCTAATACATACAGTATAAAGCAAATTTATAAGTTTGCGACGTGCGGAATGGCGTGCGAATAAAATATCATGCGTAAGGTTACTAAAAAGCGATAAAAAAACTTACGGATGTATTTTTCAAGACCTACGCTGGTTAGCATGCTAGCGAGATCGGTATAGGTTTGTGATGTGATTTTCTTCAACTGGAAGTTGGGCATATTGTCGAGATAGTTGGACGTCATGCCGGAAACTTTGGCATTCGAGCTGTCGTCCTTCGTCGAAGTTACGCCAAAGTCCTGGGCGGACGTTAGATTCGTTGGCGTAGTTGAGTCTTTCCATAGAGATGAGGTTTGACCCAATGAATCCTGAGGAAAAGATCAATTTTGAATCTGGCCCTGGAAATACATTATAGGAGCATCATTATCGATTGACTTACGCTGCTGTTTTCGGTAGCAGAACTCAAGTTGGGAATCGTTTGACTGAATCCGTATCCGGACCAAACGGAAGTAGGAACTCGATAATCGTTCGCGTTTGGCTTGGTCTGCATGGCCTTCAAGGCCAACAGTTTTTTCTGTTCGTAATCGAACGTCATCGTGGAAAAGTCCTGTAAATTCGACTGCATATCTAGCTGCGTCGTTTTCTTCTCGTTGCCCGTAATTAGAGAATTATTGGCAAGAGTCAAATCGGATAGCACATTTGATAAATCTGAAAATCAAGAAAACATTTTAGCTTAAATAGTTTTTCCTTTTTTTTCAAAAAAGGTTATGCACTTGATTGAAATTCATTTAGTTACCAAGGTTTGAGCTCATTTCGGAGGAACAGCCGGAAGAATTCGAATTTGGATCAATAGGCGAAACATTTCGTGGACTTAAGGCTGGACTCGAAAGAGAGCTCGAAACACTGCTTATTGTAGAAAAAGCTGCGAAGAAGTAAATAAATTAAAATTAAACAATATAATTCCCGTTTTAATTTTCAGTGATAAATCGTCCACCACTAACCACCGCTATCCTTGCTGTCGTTAGCGAACAAACCACTGTTCCGCATGCCGCTCAGAAAAGCCCCACTGAGAGCAGAGTTGAGGCTGGTATTAGATTGCATATGTGCTCCTAATCCCTGCATGAGTCCTTTGGTCGCGTTATGCAGCGCTTGCTGCTGCTGCATTTGTTGCTGCTGTTGTTGGTGTTGGTGTTGCTGCTGCTGATGCTGCTGCTGCTGTTGCTGCTGCTGCTGCATTGTCAACAGATGGCTCAAGTGAGGTGGGTAAGCGTATGCTGGCGTTAGGTGATTTGCGTGTATAGATATCGGCGAAAAGAGGGATGTTGGCACGGGAGCAAGAGTCCAGTGTGCCGGAAATCCCATCGTGTTGGACGGCGAGGGATGTAAGCCCGGATTCGGTGATAGTCCGCAGAACGATGGTGGTGGTGTGCTTACACAGGAGCCGTTGTTATGGCTTGGTACGTTTTCTGAAAAATTAGGTACAATGTAAAAGTTGAATCGTTTTACTTTGGTTATATATCTTGCAGAAACTGACCGTTGATAATAAAGGGTCCCAGAGGTAATGAGCCACCTTGTAGAATAAAGCTCGTCGTGTTCGAAGCCACGTAAGTCTGCGGAATATCGGCGGTGACTTTAGGTTCATCCAAACCTAAGAGCTGTCGTCTCGCCTCGTATATGTTGCTGGCATTTCTCTCAATGCCTTTGACGACGATAGAGAGCGTACTTTGTTTGGGCTTGTGACGAATGTTGATGAAAACGTCCAGCGATTGCATCAGTCTTGACACGTCGTCTGTCGTAACAGTGTTGATCGACTTCTCCGGTAAATCGAACATCAGTACCAATGGAAGTGAACCCTATATCACAAAAAAGTATAAATTATTGACTACCATGCGATTGAATTTATCACTTGAAAAATACAATAATCGATGTACTAACCATAAGTTGCTGACGTGCTAAGTACACATTGTGAATAGAGCCGGTAATCGTAACGTTGCTCTTTTTCAAGCTCGGTATATTTGGATCACCTGCATCAGGAAACATAATCTGCGTGGCAGTGGTCTGCATAATTGACTTCAGATTGTTACTTTGTTTGCCTAGGACAACGCTGTGATGCTGAGGAGAGATCTCCATCGACATCTGTACTTGGATTTGGCTCTGTAAGAAAATGTGGATAATTCAAATGAATGTAGATAAAGTAGATAAGTGCAATAAACTTCAGTATGCACGTGAGTCGCTCAGTTCAAAATTAAAAAGCAAACGAGTACTCACAGCCAGGTTCTCGCACATGTGATGAATGAGCAGTACAGTCGCTTCTTTGACTTTCGAGACCTCCCATTCGCAACCCTTAACGACGACCAGCGTAGCGTGAAGCTTAGGTCTGGTACGAAACATCACCTGGACGTTGTACTTCTCCTGAATCTTGACGATGTAGGGTGAGGTGGAGAACGGCGTAGTGTTTGCCGCGGCAGCGATCTGCGAACTGTTACCCATCACCGGTAGCTCGAACGAGAAGATTAATGGCGTCAAGGTCTAAAAAATTCGAATGAAAATTTGTGACTCAAACAACTTTTGCTAACATTACTACACAGGAATGTACGTGTGTTGCTATAACTCACCCTAACACGAGCACGAGCCTTCTCTACACCCTCCATATCACCAGCGATCGAGACTTGGTTGCTCTTTTCCTGGTGGTTGCTGCGATTACTGTCAGGAAAGTGGATATGGCAGCTAGTCTCCTCCATGACTTTCTTGATGGTGAGTCCACCCTTACCGATGATATGCGAGTGGTCGGTGTAGCTTACGTCCAGCTTCATAGTCACCCGGTTATTCTGCTACACACAAGTAAACAAAACTGAGCTTTAGCCACGAAATTTCCTAAATAAGGAATTACATAGTCGGCGATGTTATCACGTACCCGTGTGTCCAGAACCTGGGTTATCTGCTCCTTGGCCATACGTACGTTCTCCTGGAGACCAGCTACTTTGATGTGCGGATCTGTAAGCAAAAAAAGTCCGTTAAAATTCATATACGGAAATGCTACTCGCACCCACACACACATGCACGCGATTTTTCTTACATCTATGAAAACAGGAAACTCGAAAGACATCAGTACTGCATCATATTATTCGTGGACTTTATGTAACTAATTCTTTTTATTCCCGCTGTCAGATAATGAAACTCGCGCAGCGATCGACGACGTGCACTACAGACACTCTCCGCGAGAGATATATATACCGAACGAAGCCAAACGAAATTAATAATAATAACCGAAAGAGTTGGCGGAATAAACGAGAAAAAAAATCCGCTGATATAGAACGTCTGGCTCAGCGAAATTTCCATTCAAACGAGCCGTCGACCGTCAGAGTCGTGAGCAGTAAAAAAACCGACGTCAAAAGAAGCTAATGCAAAAAAAAAAAGAAAATTGAAATAATTCGCGTGAATCCGAGCACCGCGCGTATTATCGAAGCGGCGGAAAAATTCGAACACACACGCACACACTCATCCACTCCAATAATCATGATAAAGCAGAGCAGACGAATGCCAAACAACAAATACTCACCCTTTTTCGACTTGGCGCCGATCTTGAGCCTCGACGGCCACGTTATAAAGGTGCTAGTCTCCTCCATGACCTGCAACACACATATACACACAGAGCGTATATAACACACGCTCAGGTCAGCAGTCGATTCTCCTCCAGCACATAGTGACGACGACCTTCGCGGACTATACACGTCCCTCTCTCAAGCCCGGGCCAGAGCCCGCGCGATAACGCACTCACTCTTTTCTCTCTCTCTCTTTCTCCCACTACTTGTACGCGATGATGTATATAGCAGTGTTTTAATACACCTTCTCTGGCGACTTATCTGTGCGCACGACGCGCTAGTACTGGGCTTCTGGTGTAAGTGAGCGGTTGCCGACGCTTGTGTGAGAGAGAGAGAGAGAGAGATACTCTTTTTTTTGGCTTTTTTGTTCGTCGAGAGCGAGTCGCCAGCTTATTTTAGACGGACGAGGAAGGTGTGTGTAATGAGACTCTATACGCGAACGAGAGAGTTAGAGAGACGGGTTCGACCACTGCTCTCTGGACAGACTCGTTTTGTGTATGTATGTACCCGGGATAAGTATATACTGTGGAATGCGAGAAATTTTCATCCGCTGATACTGATAGTAATATACCATCGATTACTTATTTTTTTTTTATTATTATTACTATACGCTCCGATTTTTGGATGCGTCACCGTGTGCGTTGGAGAGATATATGGATAGTGAAAGTTATGCGCGAAATTAGTTTAGATAAGTCTTACGTAAAAACGACCAGTTACGGCGAAAAAAAAAAAAAAACGGCTAAGCGTTCAAAGTCAACGTAAACTTGGAGCGACGGCCGGTTCTCGAGAGTGAAAATGCGCATATAGGTGTATATACGTACGGAGACGTAGGGGAAGTTTCCGCGTTGACCGGAAAAATCGCGCCGATACCGGATACCAGTGCGTATATAAATCTAAAGTGAAATTTCACCGAGTATATATACAACATATAGTATACACACAGTCTCGAACTGATAACCGATTTATCTATAATCATGAGAAATTACGCATTCGAGTCGCGCGATCGCTTGCATAACCCCGACGAGACGATGCACATGCCCATTTACCTCCTCGTAGCATCACTACTGTGCTTCTGCTCTTCCTAATACTTGGACACAGCTGCATTCCTCGAGTACACACACTCGCTACATAACACACGTTGTAAACCTCCAAAGACAGGATATATACATAAACACACTCTGTCGTGTGTATGTGTGTATTATCAACTGCAATATAATTTTTTTTTTCGATATACACACACACACACAGAGGGAGAACGAAAAAGTCGACGGTCTGAACTGAGGCCGTTCGCGCGTCTGGCCAGCGAACGTATTATATTTAAGCCGGCCCTATAAATAATCACACCGACTACGACTAGTCACAGCTTCTTCAGCGCATATTTCCAGCTGCTACTGCTGCTGCTGCTGCTACTGTGCGAGCGCTTTACGCAACCGACATTTACGAATTACGTGACACACACGCAAATACACACACGACGGCTGATAACGCGACGGGCTTTTTTTTTGCTCGCTGACTTTTTTATTGCTCGCTCATGTCTGTCTGTGTGTATGTATAGAGACAGAGAGGGACGTATGCTGTGGCGGCTTTATCTGGACACAGCCGGGAAGTGTCGCAGGTCGTCTGTGTGTGGATATATTATATATATAAGGGAATAGGAGAGCTGAGGCTGGCTTACCTTGTGGAAGAACATGTCGGCAGTTTCGCCGTTGCTGTCACCTGTTGCCCCCGGTCGAATAGAGTGGTGCATGAAAAAGAGAAAGGTGCAGAAGTGAATTTTTGTTTTAAATCCATAGCGACTGATTTTTTTTCTTTCGTCTAGTTCGTAAGTGACCGGTGCGAGAGATATGATTTTCGGCGCGTTCAGAGCTTTTAAACTCAATCGAATACATTTCGTATGGAATTATAAAAATACAGGTATAACATTTAATCGAGACAAGTATAGAGCGAGTTGAGTAAAGAAAAATTCGAACAAGCGCTTTCCGTGGTCATTGACACCATATCAAAACATCGCAGCCGGCTCTCGAACTCTTGTGTGCTCTCGCACAGGTACACAAATTTATGACGCGCTGTTATACGCGTGACTCTATGTAATTGTTTGTATTTACAAGTGAGAATGTTCAGAAAGGATTTTTCTGCAATATCGGGGACATGGAGCTGTCTTCGTTATTTATTGCACGTCTGTGTCGATCGACTCGCTCGTAAACGTTGCAGTTGTTGCTTGCATTGTTGTTAGCGAAATTAATATTTTTCTGACTTTTACAGCATAATATTATAATATATATTGGAAAGCAATTTTAATTCTAACCGTCGTCAAAAAAATTTTTTTTTTTTGACGATAAGCAAAAAAAAAATTGATGAAAAAAAAATTCTCAAACCGGATATTTAGGAAAAGGAATTCATGGTTTCTAAAAGTAGAATCGTTTTGGAATAATTTTAATCGTGACAGCGAAAAAACACCTACGAACGCGAGCACGAAAAGCTTTCATAAGCGGCGTATATCGGCGAGAATTTGTCCGAGGAGTTAAAATCGGCGCGTTTCAATGACAATAATCTTATTTACAAACAAAAGCACACTCGGAAACGAGCTTGTACTCGTTCTCCTTTTACTCCACTGTCTCGCTCACTTTCGACACAGGTATATATAATTAACACTCGCGTTTATACACAGACCGTATGTTATACTGCTGATTGTTTTCGTAAATAGTGAATAAAAAATTTCTCGCCATCAGCATCGAATGATAATAAATAAATTAAAACGAAATATTGAATGAACGGAACCGACAAGCATAAGCGGCCGAAAAACAATCAAAATTAAACTCATGCACGCAACTCTAACTGTCGCCGCATAACCGTTAAATCGACGCACCGACGGATGAAAAACACGATGGCATATATAGTAATTTATTGTCTTTCTCTCTCACCGAGTAGCATCTGCTCCAGTTTTCGTCGGTCGACGCGAAAACGCTCCTGCTGTAGATCCTCTGAGTTGGTGATGCCCAGGACGGCTGCGAGGTTCTGGAGCTCCTCGGCGTTATCGATGCTCGAGGATTTGCCGGAAAGGCTGGTTGCGGTCGTAGTTGTGCCCTCGGACGTCTCGGACATCGTCTCCGTGAGCCGGCGTTCACGCTGCATCAGGTCGAGGGGTCGCATCTTGGCTGTTGCTTCGCTGCTACCTCCTTGAAGCAGCTTACTCTCCCGTCTTGGAAGCACACACACACACGACGTTGCCGCCGCAAACTCCCTGTGTCTTACTCGCCTGCGAGTCTGTAAAGAAAAGAAATTCGTGTTTGAATTATAGATCTCAACTGATAAGGCTATTTGAAAAGATTTTTCGTTTGCGATAAACAAGTAGGCGAAGATAACGACAAGTACACAAATTTATGAGCGTTTGAAATCTAAATTATTCGGTTTACCAATAGATGTTACAAAATTTCGAAATCAAACACTCTATATAGGTGTCAATAAAATTGAGGTAATCACACTGACCGAGTACACTTTTGAAAATCACGTTCGCAGAATAACAAAAATATTTACGAAACTACAATCACTACGTACTTCCGAAAGCGTTTACGATCGAGTTATTAGAAGTCTTCACGCGATCACGTGCACACGACAAACAAACCGAAACCGTCTTCGCGCTAGCTTTTAACACAATTCCAGATGTAGAAGAAAAAATAAGGGTAGCCGCTGCTGCTACCACTATAAATGCAATAGTATAAAAATAATTTAACGTACCTTGGTCGTGCGTGTTGATCTGGAGAGCTTGCGGAGGATTTGTCGGTGTTAGTGATCCCGGTCTCCGGCGATGCGCGTCTCTCGCCGTCGGGATGAGAAGTGACGGCTCCGTTTCGAAATTCCCATAAGCGTTTCTCCGAATGATTTTCGCGGCCAATCGGAGTGTCGACCCCCACACACACCGCTGGATAGGATTATATTAGTACAGGTAAACAGGGAGCGTGCGTTCGCGACCTTTGCGACAGCGCGTTTGGACGCTATACTATATTGTATGCTCGGCGAGCGAGTAGTGCTGCTCTCTCAACACGTGTTCGCAGCTAGATCCTGCGGCGCGATCGTACCACAATAAGAGCCGAGGAGGGGATGATTCCTGGTCATTGGCCTCTAACTGACTATATGTCATGTTATACAGGATAGCCGAGATGCAGCATTGAGAGATTTTGGCCGATGAGATACTTGTTGTTGGCAAACAGCGTTGAAGGTGAAGACGATGTCTAGCTTTTACGTTTTACACGCTCGATGACGATGAGTCGCTTCGACGATGTGCGGAGTTTTTTTTTATTTGCAGCTGGACTTTTTAGCTAAGGTCGTTTTATTTTGGTATGCTGTAGAGAGGACTGGGGATTGCTGGTAGAAAAAGTCAGGGATGTTTTGGAGGCAGCGTTTTGCAGACGATAAAATAATCGAGAGAATATCTGGATTTAAAAATCTTTGCAGGATTAGAAAATGATCATGATTTAAAAATTTGTAGCTTGTAAATCGCAAAGTTTATTTTTAGAATGAGTAAAAATCGGAAATCCATTCACAAAAAATGCAATAAAGTTTATCTTAAAATTTTACAAAAATTAGTTTCGTTAGTGTAAGTGAATTTTATATTTACAGTTACTTGAATTCAAGGTTCAACGTTTGTACCACAAAGGATAAAATGTCAGTACTTTCTTCGATCTAAAAAAATAATTTTAGAGGAATAGAGCATGGAAAGGTAGAAAAAAAGGAAAATGAAATAAAAGAGTGTTATAATCATCTCGTAAAATGTGAATTTTCAAGAATTTGATCTTGAAGTAATAAACGTCAATATTTTTTTAAATCTGAGAATAAAAAATTACTTACCACTTTCGACGTTGGCTTCCCTCTACCGTGTCCGGCTTTGACGTCGATCCTGATGAGTATAGGATTAGTCTGTTGTGGCAGGTTTCCAATTTCATGTTGCAGCGTCGCTATCAATTTTAAACTGTGCAGCGGCACCACACGATCATCATGATCTGCCGTCAAGAGCAGCGTTGCCGGGTATTGTCCTCCATCCTTAGGTGGCTTGACGTTGTGCAAAGGCGAGTACTTAAGCAGATTCTTGAAGTGTTCGCTATCATCCGAACTCCCGTAATCGGATGTCCAAGCGTAACCAACGGTGAATTTGTGGAACTTCAGCATGTCCATAACTCTGTTATCAAGAAAATAAAAAACAAATTTAAATTATGATGAATCATGTAATGAAAAGGAAGATTCAATATCAAAAGATAGCTTACCCTACTTGGGCAATAGCAGCACCAAAAAGATCAGGTCTCTGATTAATACAGGCTCCGACAAGAAGACCGCCATTGCTGCCTCCTTGAATTATTAATTTCTTCGGCGACGTATAACGATTGTCGATCAAGTACTCAGCGGCGCATTGGAAGTCGTCAAAGACGTTCTGTTTGTTCGTGAACCGTCCGCCGTTGTGCCACTTTTCACCATATTCGCTGGAGAGAAGATAAATTAGACTCGCCCTAGATTTCGAAATTGTTCATTAATATTTACCCTCCTCCGCGAATATTTGGAATTGCCAAAACACCGTTAAGGTGTTGCAAGAAGACTAGCCGCGTAACGCTAAAGGTAGGTTGAATGCTGACATTAAAGCCTCCATATCCATAAAGAAGAGCAGGAGACGAACCATCTAGCACGAGATCCTAAATAACGTTTGAATTATTTAATTTTCTTGATGAATAGATGAATGAATTAATAGTGAAATTTCGCAATTACTTACTTTTTTATGTACAATAAACATAGGAATTTTAGTTCCATCCTTACTAGAATAAAATATTTGAGTTGTTTTGTACAAACTTGCATCAAAGTCATTAACTTTGATTTCACGGAACACCTAGAATTATTGTTATCACTATCGTACACAAAATGAAACTCAATAATAATGGAACTAAAAACTTGTGAGTAATTTGTACCTTTGGCTTTTCTTCATTTTCCTTAAGATCTAACGTATAAATAACACCAGGTGTCAAGAAAGAGGTAAACTGGTAAAATATTTCAGAGTACTTGAGATCTCCTGAAAAACCAACCACTGTTCCTACATCTAAAGGTAACTGTCTTATTAACTTTCCAGTTTCTAAACTGTGAACGCCTAAAACATTCTGCAGAAATATATTTTATCTTAGAGTGTTATGGTTATCTGTTTTCATAGAAGAAAAAAGTATTTGGTGTACCTTAACATCTTCAATATAACAAACAACAAGCTTATCCTTATCAACAGAAGTAGCCCAATCCAAAACGTTGCGAGAATGCTCAGCTATTAATTCAGACCAACCATTTTCTTGGAAATTTTCAAAATCGGTAGCAATTAATTTGAAATTTGGAGCATTTTTATTTGTCCTGAACACAGCCTTTGTACCAACATTTGTGACATATTCGTAGTCAGCTTCTAAATTACCAACTACTTCTGTCAGTGGCAGTTTTCCTTTGATGCCTTCTGTAGTATTGAGCTTAGCAAAGAAGACTAGGTTATCACGGCACTCTTGTTGGGGCATTACAACCAGCCATCGACCACAGTCTGTTACTTTTGCATCTCTGAGAAAACAAATAACAGTTGAGTACTTTATTTTTATTAATTAGTAACTGTTTATACTTACATTCTCCATAAAGGATGTTCTGGAAAATCTACAACTACTATATCTTCAGACTGTGGCGTGCCAACTTTGTGATAACATAACTTTTGATTCTTGTTGACAAAAGTCTCTGAGCCATCAGCTTTCTCAAGCTGCTCAGGATAGCAAGCATAGAAAACACCCACATTATCATGCGTCCATGTTATGGAAGAATACTTTACTTTCTCCAAAACTTCAGGATACTTTTCACCTGTGAACAAATTTATATTGTGAATTCAAATATACTATTCAGTCGTGAGATTTGAATGAAGTATTTTAACACTTTGTACCTGTCTTTGTATTGATAAAGTGAATGGTGTTCCAGTCAGAGCCACTGGCAGATAAGGCATAGGCATAAATACTACCATCTTCGCTGAACTCTCCATTTGCAATAGCCACAGTTCCATCCGTGGAAAACGTATTTGGATCAAGGAAAACTCTTGGCTCTCCATCCAGTGAGTCTTGTACATAAAACACACTGCAGAAAAACAATGCGATAAATCAGTACTGGCTATTTTTAGGATAACCACAAACTCTGGACAAAGCTACCAGCGTACCTCTGGTTTTGCAATCCGGTGTTCATGTAAAAGTAGTATTTGCTTCCCTTCTTCACAGGACAAGAGTACTTGGGATAATCCCACAATTGTTTCAGTCTATCGTGGATAGCTTGACGCTTGGGGCAGGCTTGTATAAAAGGAACAGTGATGGCATTCTGAGCATCGACATACGCCTTGGTCTCCTCTGACTCTGGATCTTCCAGCCACTTGTATGGATCTTTGATCTAAAAGTAACAAAGCATGACTTAGCAAAACACAACAAACATCAGCCAAAACTTTCACTTTCTATCATATTCATACTCACCTCAATACCGTGATAAACATCCACAGCCGTTTCATCTCTTCGAGCTTTCGGATAAGTAAACTTGTTAGGACTCATGGTGGTACTGAAAAACCGAACTCGCGAAAAATGTCTTCCTAAAGCTCCGATCAGACGAGTATCTCTACTACTACTACTACTACTCGGCAGTGAAGCTGCAACAGCAGTTCTGGAGAATGAGGTTAGGACGCCACCGGCGGAGGCTACGTTGCTTCTGCGCCGAAAACCGTAGAGCCTTCGCTCTGGAAGTACTAATACTTTTTTAACCGTTCTTCGAACAAGATGATTAAGCATTGAAGCACGCAGTTGCAGTCACGAGCTCTCTCACTCTCTCTCTTTCTCCCTTTCGCAACGCTGCACCCAGTTTTTCGCTTTCCGTGAGGTAAGTAGGTATATCCTTGTAGCGACAGACGTGTGTGTGTGTGTCCTTCAATTGTTTTGATTGTAAACAGCACAATGAGTGCATATAAGATCGCAACGTTATCGAGGTTTTGCAAGCGAGAACGTGAAGGATTAAGGGCTTTTGGAAAATCACGAGAGACGACGTCAGTATTTGCCGGATTTATCGTTTCAGCGACGATAAATATGATGCATTTTATTGTTAGTAAATGGGTTGCTGGCAGCAGCAATTCAAATGTTTGCGCATGCGCCCTGATAATCTCTCGATCATTGTTGTTCTTTTTTATGCTGTTTGTGGGTGTATAAATAAATGCGACAAGAAAACAAAGAAAATATTTTCGAGGCTTAAGTTGCGAGGTTCGTATTTTTGGAAAGACAGTAACTAAACTCGCAAGGTTGTCGTATAAATGCATAGAAAGAAAGGCCTTTGACTCGTATCAATCTGTAAAAATTCATAATTTATTCTTCATCCATAGTACCGTCGAAGCACACTTTGCAAAAACGGGCAAACAAAGTATAAAATGAAATATCGTACGCGTCAAAGCTTGAAAGATAACGATCCTCTCTATTTTTCAGTGATGAAAAGGAAGAAATTTGACCCAAAACAGATTTCGCCAATATGTTTCACGCGTGACGTCACGCGTTTGAGTAATGTATTGGCCGCGAGAGGTCGGTGTCCGGCCGAAATTCGCCAAAATCCTCTCATCTGTTTCCAGTAGTGCAGCGAATAGTTTACTTTCCAAACGTCTAATAATCTCGGTAAGTAGAAAAAAACGTGTCGATCCGGCACAGGTGCGTGTGAGAGACGTAAGCCGGCATTGATATATTGACATCTCGTGCATTTTTGTTTGCGTCAGGTAGCGAGAATTCAAACGATGGCTCGAGGTGCGTTTATTGTTTTGGAGGGACTGGATCGAGCGGGAAAGTCGACGCAGGTGTCGATGATCGTTCAGGCGTTGAAGGAGAGAAATATACCTGTCGAGAGACGTGTGTTTCCTGGTGAGTTGGATCGTCGTGTGTATTATGATAAGAACTTGTCGTCCACGTGTTGTAACGACGCAAATTATTACGTTGAATATTGGTATGACGGAATTACGTTTGTTGTTTACACAAAAAATGTTTGTAGAAAAATATTGGCGTAGAAGTGACAGCTGCAGCGGGTGAATAGATGGTGGGAGTAACGGTTTTTGCTATAGTTTCTGGCGTTTTTTTCTTCTGTTTACTATGTGATTATCGTGAAATTTACAATGTATACAGATTAATCATAATTTAATAGTATAAAAGAACGTTTAGGTAGCATTCGAGTCCGACATAGCTCACAAGGCCAACGTGCAATATATAGGCCAACGATTAAACAATTAGAAACTCATTAATTATTCAAAAATTCTACGACAAAAAAAAAGTTAAAAAAATTTGTTACTAGTAGCCGGTAAAAAAAGCAAGCACCACCCCATATAGTTGCCGACCTCGACCTCAGGTGCCGCTAGTCTCCATCAACTTCGCGTTTATACTCTACTGACGTGATCCACAATCTAGATCTATATAACGATGTTTTCTTTTTAAATGTTTCAGACCGAAGCACCGCTATCGGCGGTATAATAAATGACTATTTGGCGAAGAAAATCGAGCTAGCTCCGGAAGCAGTACACTTGATGTTCTCGGCCAATCGATGGGAATGCAAGGATGACATTCGCGAGGCTCTGGAAAAAGGGACGACTTTGATAGTCGACAGGTCGGTTTTTAATTGTTCGCCTTTATTAATCGTCGCTCGACATGCACGACATATACCATTGGACATAAGTATACTACATTTGCTCTATTTCGCACGTATATATAGGTACCTGCTTGCGTACTATTGCGATGTTCTTTTATAGATTGTTATATCACGGTGTAGAAGGAAGTATACTGGCATAATTACTCACTAACGAAGCGCAGACTTTAATCAGGCGTAATAGAATATTCCGACGAGAGCGATATCGAAGATTAAAAATTGCTCGGATGTATAATATATAATCTCAATCTACGCAAATGAAGATGCTCTCTTTTTAACGAAGCCGGGGTATACAGAAATTATCCTAATCCCCTAAGAGAAAAGAGACTTGCGCAATATCTTTTGGAGGTATACTACTATACCTATATGTTATGTATATATCTGAAAAATGCAAATCAGCATAAAATCGACCTACACCGCGCGCAGAAATAGCGCACGCACGCAAAAGCGACGTTTGTTTATCGTCGAGAGTGGCCACTAAAAGTCAACTCCCGAGTCGAGAGAGCACGAAGAATCTTCCACTTCCGAAACAGTATACACAATATATACGACTCTTTGAACGTTTATGCGGGAGGATTTGAAAAAGATTCCGAGAGAATATACATTGTTCTTCCGGGGAATGTCGTCCACGCAAAAGTGGCCCCGCCGCGTTATACTTTCCGAGAGGAACGAAACTTGGAGTTTCTTCTCTTTCTCTCTCCCTCAACTATCCCCAAGGGTATGAGGGGGTCAATTTTCTTTTAAAACTTGGCGTTTTTTTCCGCTTATATACTTGCACGCTCTCTGGGGATCGAAAATCCCGAGTAGGCTTAGATTGTTGTGTGTATATAAACGATGAGAAGTTTATGGAAAGATATTTATTCGATGAGGAGGAGATATAGAGATGATTCTCTAGTTCGAACTTTTCTTTTTTATCCTCGCAGTTGTAAGCGAAAGGTCCTCGACTATAACTGATTCCACTTCGACCTTGTAATTTATGGGCATCGCGATATTGCGTTATCAATTAGCGGTGATAACGACTTTATCGCGATGATAGAATACAAAGTTGATAACTACGTTATAATCCATAGCCGTCCGAATTTCAAAGCTATTTCGTGATTGCCTTTACCATCACCGATTATTATCGCTCATCGAGTTTGGAAAAAATAAAAATGCGACTCTTCCGCATCATTATACACGCTTTCTTCTGTTTTCCTACGGGGCGGGCTAATTCTCTCTCTCTCTTTCGCGAAACTTAGTTTATAGCCATTCTTCGCTGCTCGAGCGCGTAATTCCTCGAGTGCATCAGGCGACTAACTTTTTCCCTGAGCGAGAGCGCTTGGGCTATTATTCAATTATACTTGAGGTGCTCCTTCCAATTTCCGATCGTGCCCCCAGGTATATCCCGATAATTCGATATGAATTAGTTGTTCGACTTGTTCGCTGCTGCTGCTGCTGCTGATTTAAATTTCAACGATTTTTACATTTCTCTCTGTACAACAAGGGCTTATTTAATTATGGATGTCGATTGATTTTCCGGAATATTGGAAATTAAATATTGAATATTCTAGTAGACAGACTTCATTTTGCTCGACATATACCGAATATAGGTAATACATGTTGTACAACTTACGCAATATCGCGTTGATCAAACTGAAAGCTCGTGACATATAGTTAAAAATGTAATATAAATTTTCGCGAAAGTTGTAAAACGATTTTAATTACAAACTTTTCGCGCAATTACTGCACCAACGCTTCGCACGAGTTTCTCTCACTGCACTAACGAAATATTGCATTCTCGTCGCAAGTATCACCGCTTCTCATCTCATATTCAAAACCACACATACGATTTTCACAAACTAATCAAAAAGAAACTATAAAATCCTAGATACGCAGCTTCCGGCGCAGCTTACAGCGCGGCGACGACAGGTCGGCCGTTGTCCTGGTGTACATCTCCTGATGAAGGTCTACCAGCACCGGATTTGGTACTCTATCTAGATGTGACACCCGAGACGCAACAGCAGAGGTCCAATTGGGGTGAGGAGCGATTCGAACGCGCCGAGACTCAACGCAAGGTCGCCGAGAATTTTAAAAAGCTCTCGGAGAGCGGTAACTGGACGTACGTCGAAGCTGGATTGGATAAGCTCGAGGTGCATAAGAAGTTGTTGCAGAAAGTGCTGGTGGTGTTGGAGGGATGCAAGGATAAGCCGATAGGAAAGCTTTACGAGGGTTAGGGGGTATTTTTATTGTGAATTCTGATTTTGATATATAGAAATGTTTTTTTGTACGATATTATTGATGGTTATATACGAGATAACGTTTTAAGGGAGTAAGATCAACCAAAGACTTTTGTAACTTACTTAAATATACTTGTTTCCAACTCTGAATTTCTCGTTGATCTTGATGTAAACAAAACTCGGACTAGACTTCCTGTCTCAATCCACACAAACGATCTATTTTTATAAATCAACCCAGTAGCGTGTACATAAGAAACGAACGAGTTTTTTTATATATATGACGCGTGTGTTTTCCTACTGATCTCCCGGTGGTCTTTCGTCCACATCACTGTTGACGTGCTCCTATATAAATGATGTTTGTTGTTGTAAGTCAGGAAGGAAATTAGGCGGGAGGAGAAAAAATTGCCAATCAGTCGGGTCCACTTTTGCAAATAAGTGTCTCTCTCTCTTCCAGTGAAATCTGAGACTCCAATCTCGTACATACATAACTCATATTTCTTCTTCTCGTATAAACACTCGATTATAATTGAACGACATTCTATATAGCATTTCTCGCAAAACTTTCTCGCAGCATTGTACGATATAAATTTCGAATTAGTTAATTAACTCATTATATACAGCACGTGCGCGCTAGCGAGATTTCTCAAATTCTCCTCCTCAATTTTAACGTCGCTTAATGAAGTCGTAAAATTAGACGACGCTCTTGCGCGTAATATCCGTTAAGACGCGCACAATACAAAGCGTGCTCTCCCTTATACTTCCGAGCGAGAGCGAGCTTTCGTCACACTCAGCGTAATTGAAAAATGTAACGAACGAAAATTCTAAAGGCAAAGCTTCCGCACACAATCCGTTCAATTTGCCGGCGTTATATATATAAATAGTAATCTCGAGCGTTGACCCTGCAGGTGTGTATCTACACAGATATAGACACACAATGTAACCCCGTGTTTTCTCATTACCTCTCCGGCGATTATTTTGAATTAAAGTCGCAAGCTGTAGTAAAGGCGAGATTATGTCCTCCCACGGAAATAAAAGCAGCTCCTTTCATTACATTGACCCGCGATGGATGTCAGCTAGACTTGCATCCTGAAAGAAGAAAGCTTAACTGCGCTCTGGATATTTTTTTTTTATTTGCATGAATGATTCGACGCTGACGAGCTTTTCACAGTAGTATATTCACGGAGACTGCTGATGAGACAAAATTGGATTTATTATATACACAGAAATAGATTCATCATCATCAGAGCGCTGTAAACATATTAGCTGGATTATCTAGGAATTAGAGTTGTCGGGTATCTGTAGGAGGATCACAAGATACGTCGTGAGATGTCCGAATATCTGAAAAATGTGAATCGATTATAAGAATCGTGTCGTCGCGCTTTGTATATATAAAAATATACTCGGCATCTCCTCTACTCTCGTTATAATAATATACCAAACTCTCACCGATGTCAACAGGGGCAGATTCACGTTGAAGCATCCGGCCGCAGTGAAATTCAATCTCCGATTCAGATAGTGCAACGTCGAGCTGAATTCCTACGCGGAGAGAGATGAAACATCATTAGAAACCTACATAGCTATGTATAGAATCAATGTTTTCGTTATATACGTATTTGCTCTGGTGATAGGCCTGTCGTCGCCAGTCCAACAAGACGCAGGTCATGCGGTTCGCCTGGAAAATTAAAGTAGAATCTACTATACACAAACAGAAGAATCAAGAAAAAAATAGTATATACCTCGAACGAAGTGAAATGACAGGAGACGTGGATGAGCAGCATCTGAAAGAGATAGATGAGGAGCCAGCTGAAGAGACAGAAGACGACCTTTGGGTTCTTCAAGTAGCTCGGATCGACTATCGTCCAGATCGTGAAGAAATACATGTTGCTCACCGCGTGACAAAAGAGATTCAGAAGGAACAGAAATAGGGAGCACGAGTAGATGTCGTTCAGCTTCTCGCTCGTGCTTAGTAATTGATTGTACGAGCTTTCTATTTTCTGGAAGGAAATATATACGTTATACAGAGATGTGTTTGTATTCTAAATTTCATACGCAAGTGGCTGTGTGTACTGTATGATATAATTCTCGCATAATATAACACAATGCTCGCCGAGAGAGAGAGTTTATATATAAGTGCGGCAAAAGTTTCGAGGATAAATTCACGTTTATACGCGCGCTTGAAAGCTCATTTGCAAATTTCCCGCGCGCACACCAAAGTTTTAGCATTTAGATCCTGTCGTAGATCCGTCGCTGTATATAACACTCTCGAATCAAAGAAAATTGTACACTCACTTTCACGAGTTCATCAGACGGCAGTGTCGTCTTGCCGTCATCCTTCTTCTGTTCTTTCCTCAGTTCCTCGTTGAGAAAAGTAAACCTTTGTCCGAGAAGCAAAATCAATCCACAGAATTTGAGTACAGCCACACAAGTGCCGACATAGGTGAGCATGTATCCGACATTCTGGAGATAGGGCTCGTTGAACGCGTGCATTCCCAGCTGATTGATCATCGTCCAACCGATGATACTCGTCGTTAATACAGTCCAGACCCAGAATCTCGCTCGCCTCAGTAAGGGACTGTATCTCGGACTGTCTTTCGAAGAGCTGCAGGGAACATTACCAAACTGAAAGGACTCGTCAAAGTCCTGAATGGAGTTCCAGACGTGGATGAATTGTCCTCGCCGGCGTATACAGAGGACCATGTCTACCATAGAGACCAAGTAATTCAGGATCAGCTGTGGGATATAGACAGAACGTTGTTTGTTTATTTTTTCTTCTTCTTCTCCCCTTGGTGTCAAGGTGTGTGTGTCTATTGTGAGGATACAGGAGATGGATTTGCTCTCGTCTAATTTAATTAGACTCGACTGTCAGTTTTTCCGGAATATCCGCGCGCGTGTGAGGAAATTAATTCATTGGCTCTTGATGAGCTTTTGCCGCCCGCTGTTTTATCTGATGGTGATTATTTATCTAGGATTAAAGAGGAAACGATTTTCTTTCTTTCCGCGTGGGTGCGGATAATACCGCATGTGTGCTCGAGAAAAGAAGAAGGTGAAAGGGTTGAGATGATGCACACACATATTTGTGAAAAACGAGTTTGAAAGAGCGCGGAAATTAATCTCGCGGTATACACACACACGCAACTCTCGTGCAAAAAAGGTATTAAACTTTGTAGCGATAAATCAACCGACGTTTACGTATATATATGTGTGTACAACGATCGTATCGAAAATACGTGCGCGATATAATGCCGTTTGCGAAAATGAAAAGCGAAAAACGTGTAATACACGCGCGCTAGAATACGTGCTGCAGGTTGAAAGTCGTAATTCGGAAGCTAATCCGCTTTTATGTGATGCTGCGCTATATACGGCGAAAGTCAAACTTTTGTTCCTCAAAAAGCATAACGACGAGTTTTATTATCATCGCTCTATGGATATGCGCTTGCTATACTGGAGAGCTTTCGTTGAAAACAAGTTCTTTTTTTTTTCAGAAAAAGCCAAGCGACTGTATTGATTTTCTTCCGCAAAAGTTCGGGAAGTATATATAGTATGGAGCGCGCGCGGGACACCCTTTTTCGAATATTATACGCGAGTTCTTGAAAAGAAGTTGACCTTGTAAATTACGCTGATATTTCGAAGGATATATCCGAGTGAGTAATCAAACTTCTCGTAACTTTCGATATCCTCTTGTTTTTCCCTCTATTACACTCGTAGCTCCTTGAAAAATAAGAGGTTTTCCCCGAAAAACATTACGTACCTACATAATATTACACATTACTCGACGATCCAATCCAATATACATATCTCAAAATTAATTCTAATAACTAAAGAGTATGTGAGCGAGAAAAAGCGCGTAGACGACAGCAATATCTCCCCTACATATATGTATTCACGCATCATATCGTCTCGAGAGTTGCTGCTGCTGACCCGCGCGTCGCAGTCAAAATAATAAAGCGTAAGTGTAATAGCTCTGCGCCGCGTCTCGTGTCCCTTGCGTCTATATACACATATACATTGTTTAAGTAGAAAATTGGCTCGTCTCTCGTAGCAGCGGTGGTACGTGATGTCGCGCGATCGTTATGTCGCCGCCGCCGCCGCGACGTCAAGTGCGGTTGGATTAATAGCCGAGATAGGCGCGCGGATATCGTCGTATATATATCTATATGTACAACAAGAAATTTCGAGCATAAGGAGACAGAGAGTTGGGTCGCTGGAAGTTATTTTATGCTTATTGGAAATTTGGGTGGTACGATATATATTCATACATATTGGAATATTTTTATTATATTACATGCCTATACTAATTTTTTTCTATTCTCGATATGGTGAGCGAAATTCGTTAAAAAGCTTATGAAAATTTCGAAGGGTGCGATCTCGAGTACAAAAAATATCGTGAGTTATTAAATTTACCCGTCGCGTCGCAAAGTTGTATTGGATGAAAAAATTCCGGTGCGACTGTTCAACACTCTCGCTTTAAAAAAAATTCACGCTTTTATTAAATATTTCACCAACTCTGATATATGCGTTCTGCGAAAAATGTTTACACAGCACACTCAATCAATAAATTTAAAATATAACTAACGTCACGCGTGAAAACCAGTACGATCCCAGCAATTTGTTCAAATCTTCAATCCCACATCAAAAACCTTACCTTGCCATCCTCGGTAACCCCAAGCACAGGCTTATCCCTATCAAGACCTCCAAAGCGCATAATAGAGACAACGACAATGTAGGTGTACACGCTCATCCAGAATATCGAGAAGAGACAGTATAGATACGAAGCTCGAAGTCGTTTGGGCCTATTGTTGTCCGGTCGAGTGTCCTCGAGTTCGTAAGGTGCCAGGCCGAAGACCCTAGCTACATAGACAGCCGGGCAGACGACCTCGTAAAGCGGCGACTCGTTGTTCCCAGGCGATTTCTTCTGCTTCGCCGTCGACCTCTGATGCTTTTTACTTCCCACCTCCATCTGTCGTCCCCTTGTTTTGTTTTGCGCTCTTTCAGAAGGTGAACGCACTCTTCGGAGGTGAACGATTTATTTCCGTTTTCTGTCCTTCCTCATATTATCTTCTTCGAGAAGAGGGAAAAACTGTAATAACGACTCGTCGCGGTTCCTTATTCTTGTATCGATTGAAAATTCAAGCTCCTGGACTCCTCGTCGATTGAATTTTCCGCAGCGTATGCTAAAAGTTTGTACAAGCGGGCTCACGAATTTTTCCCGACCTGAATATCAATTCGAGCCACTGTGTATATATACACTTTCTTGCACATATGCGTGATGTGTATATATCTCGTAATTTAATTAATAGCACCACGAGAAGAGCTTTCTTTTATAATACTCGCGAGTCTGGCAGTAGTCCAGCTGATGTGGATAGCGAACGAAGCCTCCTTCCGTTAAATGTATTTTTCCCGCATCTATATACACTTCGCGCGATATCGTTTGTTTGGCCGCGAGAGCGCAAATGTTGTGGAACCTATTAAGCGAATCGATTAAAGCTGCGCTGTCCAAACGAACTGTGTGTGTATGTGTGTCGGGCTCAAAGACTCGTTTTGATTCGATTTCCGAGCTATACTCTCTGTTTTAAAGCGGAAGTGCGCGATATATGTATACTTCTCGTTATTAAACAGAGATTGAGCGCGGATGAACTTTTTGAAACTGGTATGACCGCGTCTCGGGGAGAAAATCTCGTCGACGAGTATTCTTCAGGTATATAAAAACAAAATTGGCTGTGTGCGGAGAAAGAGAGAGAAAAAGTCAAATTTAACTTTTAACGCGGGCTTGGAGAGCTCGACGGGGTATATAGAGACTGTGTGAGAAGGAGGACGAGTCACTTGTGACTACGTAATTTTTAAGGCTTCTCTCTCTGTGAGTCACCGAAAGATTGCGTATATACACGGACTGGTTTTTCCTGTAACGTTTTTATTCCGAGCTTTTTTCTTTTGTAAAACTGTAATAATAAAATTGTTAAAATATCGTTGTTTTGATGCTTCTTACGCGTTTGGAAAAGCTCACACGTGTCGTATTATCCAACGCCAATAAAATCGTTAAAATACAACACAGCTATTTAGACTGTTATTCAAGCTTTCACAAGCGGTTCATTCACTCGGAGCTCTATATTTACCCGGCAACATCATCGGTACAAGTTCTTTCGGAAAAGAATATCGGTAAACTCCGAAAATAATCTACACGCACGAATATATACCGTTTGTGCCTCGAGGGACAAAAGCTGCTTCTTTCAAAACTCACGCCGCGCGAACGAAATTTTCACAAAACAGTATATAGCAGTCCATCATCCCTTGCGGCGATTCAATTCCAACTTGTCGCAGCTGTGCGAATTTCCATTTCCATTACATGTATACCACAGAGACACACGTCCAAGTCGATTCCCTCAATACTCCCGGAGTCCTATATATACGTATACATAGAAGAAAAGCGCGACAATGATCGATTAAATAAGTCGATAGACGCGCGGAATAAAACACACACGAGACAGTATTGAAAATTCTTTATTCCTCTGAAAACTTGGAGACTATGCAACGCAGCACTTTGGAGTCGTGTCTTGCGGTCGCGCGCATACGTCCTACGTATATATATATACACACACATGCATGCATAAGGCAACAGCGATTCGAGGCAGCCAAGTGTCGGAGCACGAACTGCGCGAAATTTTTCTTATCGTGTGCAGCTGTAGTAGTAGTATATATACTTTTCGCTCTCTGTTTTGTTGTCCTAGCGAGGCAAGGGATGAATAATTGATCGCGAGATCCTGGACGGATGATAGAGCGAGCGACTCTCTCGCACTGTGCAGCAGACCATCGAGCTGTTTTTCCCTCTGACCTCTCGTGTGTGTGTAGTGTATATGTGTATTTGTCTGTGGGTGGAGAGTAGGTGATCCTTTTTCCGTCTGTCTGTCTGTGTACATGTGCAGTATGTCTGGTGTGGAGAATGACGAAAGAGCTGTGGATCAATTGGGACACGACGGAATTTCCGGTGAAAAACTTTCAGTTAAGCATATCCTATGCTTACACTTTTCAAGTGGCAGAATATAACGATAAATCTGATAATATACATGCCAAAAACTGCGTTTTTTTTCCCTCTAGCAAAAAATCCCGTCAGTCTCTCATCAATAACCAACGCCGTTTTCGTCCTCAAAAGAAACCCCATCACACTTTTTGATGCGCTTTTCTGACTCTCACTATATATATATACACGCAACGACCCCACGTTATACACGAAACTAAACGCTTCCGCGAAGATACGTGCCTCTAGCCTATCGTTTATATATAACACAATATATATCCCAACGCGTGTGAAGTATCTATGCATTATATAGCGCGAGAGCGGCGCTATCTGACTATTCAAGGATGAAAATTTCATACGCGCATATAGGAGAGAGAATATTTTAAAGAGTGTGCTTATATAGATATACACACAGACACCTACCACCCTTCGATCTTTACGGGTACGGGTGGACTGATTTTTTTCTTGCACCTCATGTATTATTCATCGTACACGCTTGTGACGAGATTAATTGCTCTCGCGAAAAAAAATTTGTCTTCGATTCGTTCGAGTTTTGATTGCATCAGTTTTGGCACGATACTCTAGTTTTCAGTACTTACGTTTCCACAATATAAAGTTCGCGGTTATATTGAATTACTAATATAATAGAAAACTGCGCTAGTCTCTCGGGCAGATTTGAAAATAGTCGTTATTACACGAGAGAGAAAGAGCCGCACTGTTTTAATAAGGGACAGAGCAAATATTATCAAATCCGAGCTTCGCTAAGCTGCGTTGATAGAATACGTAAAGCCAGAGAGAGAGAGAGAGAGAGAGAGAGAGAGAGAGAGCAAAGTTTGGACGATATCCCGCAAGCGCGAGCACGACGATGCTGTTGACTTTATTCATTGAAGTGTAGATTCGGTTCAAGGCTGCCGTTACTTAACCTAATGAAAAGTAATTCTCGCTTCTGAATTCACCAGAGGCGCAAACACATCATTAGATATATATGTGTCGTGTATATAATACCTACCGCACGATGTAGAAGTGGAAATTTTCTTAAACAATCATTAATATAAGTCTTATGAGCGACATGTAAAAAAGCTCGACTTTCAAAGCTTCTCCCGCAAGAATCACCATAATCCCGGTATACACGTGTGGACGCGAAATTCGTCCGTGCATATACGCACCGCAAAATAGCCTGAAATCACGCGACAACCAGAGGATACCGGTCCTGCATACATATTAAACGTCGCACGTTGTTGTTGTTGTTGTTGCCTTCCGGAATTAAATCTCGCGTATACGATTGAATTTCCCGCGCGTGAAAAAGCCCGCGAATATTTGAATAACAAATTTGCCATTCGTCACTACTAAAACTTTCTGTCATATATTTCCCATCACACAAAGCGATTGACGCGTCGCACTCGAAGTTATATACAACAAAGTTTGCGTCTCTCTCGCGTGTGTGTCAGACCGTACTCGGAGATTATCCACTTGTATATACATAGTACACAGCGTCTTGTCCCGGTATATACGCGATGCCAACTATAAAAGATTTATACCCGTTATCGCTCTGAGCTTCTTGGAAATTATGTCAACCGAGAAAACTCTCTCTCTCTCCACTATCTTGTTCTATGTATGTGTGTATATATATAAGCAGACCTAAGCGTGTTTGGAAAAACAATGTGGCCACTTTGTATGTACGGCTCGTTGTGTGCCTGCTTTTTCGGCTGCGTGAATATTTCGCGAGGGTATATATACACGCGTACAGGTAGAAGAGAAGAAAAATCACGCGGTGAATGTGTACAGATATACAGGCACACACAGCAGCGTATGTAGACTGAAGATATCGAAGAAGAGAGCGGTTACAAAGCGATCCTCATATATTTATCCCATCTCATTCAAAATCGATGGGCGCAATTTTCACAGTCTCTTCGTATCTCACGCATTACGCTGCTGCTACTGCAGTTGCGTATATATAGTATTGATCGTACGATCTCCCGCAGATTTCTCTTGCTATATATATATGTATATAGGAGGGGGTAGAAGTCGCGTCGCGAGGGAAAACGACGACGCGCCGTCGTCGGTCGTATCTATTCGACGGCTAGATTGGACGAATCGACTTCTCGCTACTGCAGTATATGTGCAAAATTTTCCAAGGACCGCTGTGGAAGAGAGAGAGAGAGAGAGGACGTTTTTGCGTATTGCGTTATCGATCTGTCGGGAATACATATATAGTATATTGCCGATTTATAGGTGTGTTGAGAATGAGAGTATACACTAAAACCTTATATATAATTTATTTTCAAGCTTTAATACTCATAGTCCTCTCTTATCTCATCGTATCCACCGATGCAGCGCAGGATTACAAAGTTGTAACCCTCGGCGTTCGTATAACACTTAATTATCTGGATTATACCTTCGAGCTGGGCAGAAAGCAGTCGCCGGCGACTATAACTAATTTGGTCTTGTTATATAGAGAGAGAGAGAGAAATGGGAACTAACGCGCTTTTCCTAATTGCTTCTTAGTGAACTGAGCTGCTTCTCTCTCTCTTATAAATAGAGGTTACAAACGTTGTTTATCCCAACTCCTTTGTTCCTTTCGAAGCTGCGCGACACAGCTCCATTTCGATGTTATAGAGACACTAAAGCTTCGGGAATCGGGAATTACGGTATAAACTGTATACAAGGTCGTTTTAACCGGAAGGATATGGCCGAGTTGTTAAGCCGCCGCTGGAGACCTGTTTGCCAAATCCATCAAGCGAATTAATTTCCCGACGTTTGATCGATTGATTACTTACACACACACACATAACCGCATTCTGTGTATACTTATATACTTGTATTTCGCCTGATGTCGCTATAGAAGAACTTTCGGTAATTATTCATCATATAGTTGGAGTAACTATATATAGATAACATTTTCTCATAACTCTGAGTATTTCCGGCTTTTTCGCGCGGCGCATTATATATAGGATACAAGTATATATTGTAATGAACGGGAATGGAATATTCTCCAGGGGAAAAATCTTGTGTATTCTCGCGTGCTCTTTTATTTTCAATTTCGCCGGACTATGCGGTAGGTATAGGTATATAACGCGAATCGCGGTGTAGTATATACTGCAAAAGCAGTGAAATATCGGAGGAACGCCGCGCGAACTTTGAGATATTGAAAAAGCTGCTCTCGCCTACATAGAGTCAGAGAGCAAACAAGAATCGGCTGCGTCAGAGTCGTATATACCATCGTCGAGGAAAAAGTTTGGACTTTCATAATATATAATAATCTGTATACGCGAGTAGTAGCTTATTATTATTATGTAATCGTGATATTGATGACACAACAGCGTCTTATAGAAGTGACCCACTGAAATCGTCGTCCGAGGATTTCAACGTACAAATTTTCCCATCATGTATGTATATACTCGTAGATATATAGGGGGAGATCGTGGTACACGACGCCCTTAATTGAATAAACGCTTAATCAACTTTACGAGATCTACTTATTCACGCGCCAAGCCGCCGCTATCTATATCTATATATGCTCCGTAATATTTCTCGGCCTCGAAAGCTCTTGTGTATCAATGCTCTCTTTCTCTCTGGAGCAGGTGTTGCGGTTTAATTTTACCGAGAAGCTTCGGAATTTTTAATTTCCCTTCTTATATACTACTCTTTCTCAAGTGGTAAGAGGATAGGCTTGGTCAGACGCTCTCGGGCGTAATATATATATATATAGCTAACGAGACTACTTTATAATACTCTTGCGCTCAAGTTTTATCCAAACAACGATGAGAAGAGAGCAAACAGCGGTGTTTGCATCTGATGACCTTTTCCCACGTAGAAACATATTTTACAATATATATATATGACATCGTAGAGTAATACTTGGCTCGTAAAGAATTAAGTGGCCTGTAATTTTTTGCACGCGCGGATAATTACCCCCTTCCGTCTCTCTGTCTCTCTCTCCCTGCTTGTGTTACACTTACCACACGCGACACCTACATATAGGTATATACATATACTTGAAAATCGATAGCACCCAGCCGTGGCGTCGAAATTCACGCCCCTCTCGTGTGTACATACGAAATTCTAATATCCGGAAATTACTCGACGCCACGATAACGCAATCGTTGCGCTATATTACACACTTATCTTATCGATACATGTATATACATATATATATATTTACTCGGAACGATTGCGCTTGAAATCCTTATTTCTTATTATTGATACACGAAACGGTGGCGGCGAGATAAGTGCCCGGGACACATATACGCGTCGATCAAAATTCAGGATGCATCGTCGAGACTTTCCCCTCTCCCTATATATACATTAGAATCATTTTTCCTCGCCAGTCACATCACAGCCCTAACTCGATATATAGGTATATATACGCGAGGGCAAGTCGAGAGTGCGCGGATTTCCGGGGCTAAATGCGCGGGCGATCCAGCTGATTTGACCATTTGCGCACGTTATATATATATATCAGTAGTAGTAGTAGAGTGTATTATAGTAGGTAAATGTGGACACTATCATATCCAGTCGGGCGCACGCATGTGGTGCAGTGCTGAGATATTGTCCCTTTTGACGGATGACCGCAAACGACGAGATAAATTTCGCTATGCTCTCGGCTGGATTATCGAGCGAAAAGAAGAAGAAGAAGAAGAAGGTGCTACTGCTTTTTTAGATACAAGAATGTTATTTAGAGGGTGGAATTTTCGCAGCCGCTACTGCGTGTTTAGTAGGAATTTTCCTCCTTCTTGACCCAAAACTCTCTGGAATGTCACGTATTGTGCGCGAGCGCGACGGAGCATTTTTCTTGGCCGAGGCGTCGCGTCGGAGAGTGTCTGTGAAAAAAAGAGCAACGGCAAATTACTGTTTTAATTGTTTTTCTTCTTTGGCTTTCGAGAAGTTCATTAAGCTTCTCCTTAAATTTTACCTCCAAGCTTTTAATTACTACCCCCTCCCCCGTGTGTTTATCTAATAAGATATAGAGCAATTTTGCTTCTTCACGAAAGCAAAGAATAGCGAATAAACGAAGACAATAATAATGTGACGTTTGCGTTTGGTTACGCAGTGCAGAGCGAGTGTGTCTGTCGTGTGTCATATCCACCTTCCATGTTTGCCTTCCAAAAATACTTATTTGCACTGGCTGCTCTTCTTCTTCGAGTCAGTCGATCCGTCACGTCGAGCACACACACACACACACACACACACATACGTACTGACACAGGCTTATTTATAGGCTATATGGACCAAGTTTAATGACGTCCCTCTACCGTCGAGAGCTCTGTCGAGTTCAAGGGTCCCTCTCTTCTCCCAAAGCTCTCTCGAGTATGTATATATCTATATACCAGCGGATCAGCTGCAATTCGATGCTGCCGAAAACTGACCTCATGTCTCTTGTTTATTCAGACTCAAGTGTACTTGTTTAACGTTACTCAAAGCTCGGAAATGTATTTTTTTGGCTCTCTCTCTCTTGGAGTACAGTGCATCATCTCAAGCTTCAGCAAAAAAAGAAAGGCCAATCCTCATTTTCATAAAAAGCTCTCGCCGACACAATAAAGCTTTTAAAGAGCGCAGCCTAGCAGAAAACGACTACAGCACGCTTCTCGTAGACAATTTTTCTCAGTTTACAACCAATAATCCGAGAAACCCATAAATTGTCTCTCTGCACCCCACTTCCTACATATATATATATATATATCCTCAAATCGATCAAGCTCACTCTCACCCCCTGAAAAGTAAAATTCATCCTAATAAGAAAAGTCCCGCGTAAAACACTATAATGCCAGAGATCGAGCATATAATCAAATTAACCTCACACCACGTGACTCTCTCCCCCATATAAAACTCCTTCCACGTCTTTCTTTCTCCCCGATATTAGAGTGCATCCACTCTCCTGGAATAAGAAACTCTCGTCGCGTCATTGCGCTGTTCGCTCGGACGCGAAATTCGCGCGACGCGGACTATATAAGGAATGCCTCGCATTTTTTAACGCGGATCATAGAGAGAAGTGCTTTTACGCATCGATCCGTTTGCGTATGTAGGACGAGGTGTGCAAAAAAGCTCACCTAATTTACTTCTATCGCCAAAAAAATAACGTTCTATACGTAAAAAAAAATTGCTCGAAGAAGAAGAAAGTCAAAGTAGAAGAAGAAGAAGAAGTGGAATGAGAAAACCTCCCCTTCCATGCGAAGCTCTCACCCTTCGCTCTTCCTTCCGCTTCCGAGAGACTTCCATCCGCTCGTCCTGGTGCGGCGTTACAGTGCAAAAAAGAACGACCGCAGCTGTAAGTGGGCCGATCAGAATTGGGCCAATCAGAAATTTAAGAAGCTCGTCTTGGTAATGAAGCCTTTTTTTTACGACTCTGATTAGCGTGTCGTATAGTTTTTATCAATTCAATCCCAAGCTTTATATTTTCGTGGATTTTTTTTTATACATTTAAAGCTTTCAGGTTTTTTTTTCAAAGGCATTAGCGGAATCCCCTGCAGTGAAAAGGCCGAGTAGTGTGTTAATACTCTCGGCTAAAGACGGCTTTGCGATAAAAAAGCGTAGCAACTGCGTATTTTTCAGAGTGTCAGCGATGCTATTCCCCGTTGTTTCGAGTGAAACGCCTCTGTAGAATTTTAATATCATGTACACGACACAACCAAATATACCAATATATTCACGGAGTTCACTATTGAGACATCACAGTCCGGAATCAATAGAAACCTTTGCTTTTCCCCGAAACATCAAGCGCAACGCATCACATCAGCAAAAAAAAAAAAGAAAGAATAAAAAGTCTCGCTCTCTTCCGGTCACACCCCTTCTCGATGCGGTTACTCCTCAAGAGCGTAGTAGTAGTAGTAGAGAGACGCTGGAGATTAAGGGCTCGAGGATGGATGGACGACTCGGAGCACTCGTAAAGGCGAACTACTATACTTGCAAGCTTCCCCCCGAGAATACACACACACACACTAGCATCACCTATAAGAATCTCTCTCTCTCTCTCGTGCGTGCGAAGGAATATTCGAGCTTAGGTGTTTACTAGAGAGATGCGGTCGCGAAGAATCCTCGCGGCTCTTTTTTCCCCGGCGTCGTTCTGGCGGCGCCCTCCGGCAATAGATTTCAATTTCTCTCTCTCTCTCTCTCTTTTGTCAGAGAAAGCAAGTGAGTGAGAGAGAGAGAAAGAAGAATAAGAATTGCCGACCTCCTTTCCCGCACAAATTTTCGAGCCACTGAGTGCTACGCGAGTTATGCGACCCCGTAGCGTCACCGCGAAATTAAATGCCGACAGTGTATAGTATATACAGCACGTATAAGCAGTAGCCATTGAGGGACGCGTCTACTGTTTTACCGCTTAATTTGCCTGAGAGAGAGAGAGAGAGAGAAGCTTCTCTCTATCGCGAAAGCTCAGCCGTTTCAATTCTTTCCGGTTTAGCGGCTCGCTCGCCGAGTAAAGTATATTTACGGGATTAGGTGCGCCACCGAGATATCTCGCCGTTTATTTTTTTTTTCTCTATAGCTCCAGGGATTATTTTCGCTCTCTCGCTGTTTTTGTGGAACGTACGTGGCCGAGCGATAAGTTGATGTTTCATGACTGTATAAGAGGTGGTGTGGAGAGAGACTTTTTTTATTAAAAAATTCTAAGCTATACCGAGATGTCTCGGAAGGGTCAAGCTTAATGGCGCATTATCGCCGGGGGCGTCATGCTGCAGTACAATATAGCATTGTGCGAAGGAGGAACTTGGCAACTATTAAACTACCGTATACAACTCCACGCATATATATGTGTATAGCTCTCTCTAGCGCAATATTCGGCAGATATTTCAGAAATGAAATAAACTTTGCCGTTAAATGAACCTTACGAAAATTCCCCGTGTGTCTATGTATAATGTATACTACTGAAATTTTACCGACCAATATTTGCCGAGTTTAACTCGAGGCATACTTCGCGCGCTCCATTATTACTACAGTTTAATTACACGCGCGTGCAGTGGAACTTGCTGATGCTATATCGAGGCGTCGTAATACGAGAGATTATAATATAGTTTCTTCGCTCAAGTTTTCAAGTCCTTGGAATCTTGGGAAACAATTAAGCGGATGGACCCATTTGGAAAGACGCGAAGTATTATTAAGATTCATTTGAGTAGAGATCCAAGAAGAAGATTCTCGATGCTTTCTTCGCGGAGTCCATCTTAGCCCGGGGAGTATTTTAATCCCTTGAGCTTTGGCGATTTTTTCGAGGCTTATATATATATATGTAAAACGCCGTGTAATTTGGTTAATAAATAGCGCATAATTTTTCCATGTACGGCTGGATTATAGTCTCGTAGTAGATGAGTGTACCGTATAATAAGTCAACATTTCTTTTTTCTTTCCTCGACGGAGAAAACAAAAACTATAAGGTACCAGTATATATTTCTCATGTTTTTTTCCCCCCCATTAACCGGTGAATATTCCTATGACTAACGATTCTATTATACGCGTCGCTTGGTAAATTTCGAATTTTTCACAAGCGATTCATCAAAATGACTCCTACATGCACGCCGCTCTCCCTCTTATCGTGAATTTTCGAATTTTCAACAGCAATTTGCCAACGACAAGCTATTATATCCAAACTCCAACTATAATAACACGCTTTACATCATTCCGGCGTCACGTATCTCGCGAACTTAATATATTAATACAGGCAATTTAATGCACTACATATACACATCCAACGTGTATTATGCATATACAGTATTCCATCATATTTTTGCATAAAACTCATTTCTCTCCCGTGTGCAAATTACGTCCGGACGATAAGGAAATCCATGACGCGATGTTGTACTGATGCGTGTATTATCCCTTGGACTAAACGAGCTCCGCATGAAAATCGTCGTCGCGCACTGCAACCTCGTGTCTAATTCTATTAATTCAATGTAACGCCTCGAGAGAGAGAGAACTACTATACGGCGAACAAGCTCGAATTATGCGGGAAAAGAAGAAACGCGCAGTGAAATAAAAATAAACGAGCTGGCGAAAAGCGTGTGTGTGTGTGTATATATATATAGATAGACAGCTGTGTGTATTACAGTGGCAGCGTGCGAACTCGAGATATAAGCAATTTCGCGGTTCTTCACCTTGTCGTCGACGTCGAGCGAGATTAAGTTTGCATATTGCCACTCGAGGACGCGCGTTATATACACCCTTTTCTTCTTCTTCTTTTTTCTGTATAACCATATAACTCCGTATATACTTTTTATGCAGTAGTATAGTCATTTGTTAATCGTATATATATACACGTATATATGCGACGTGTACAGCTATGCGCGTGCGATGAGCAGAAATTTATCGAGTGCAGGTATATATACGTTGCAGCCACGGCTTGTGTGTGCTCGAGATTAATGGCCAATATTTCCGTCAAAGCAGTCACGTCTCTCTCTCTCTCTCTCTCTCTCTCACACACTTGAGTTATGAATAAAATATACGGCCGATGGATAAGCACGCGAAATTGAAAAAAATAATCTTGCGTTACGCTGATCGATGTAAAAAAGCTACCCATCGATAACTGTCAAAAGTATTCCTGCTGGCATTCTCGTATCACATTATGCAAACAACTTTATAATTTTCTCAAATCGCATATATACATGTACACGTATATATACAGAGGAAGGAACAATACGCGCTTGAGTATATTCGCCGGTATGGTAACCGCTTCAAAGCGTACCTCCCCCCTTTTCTTTGACGTTTCCGCGGAGCCCGGCGTATTATTCGCGGAAACCAACTCGATTCCAGCGGACTCGGGTTTCCCCGCGTACGTACTCTGAAAGCTTCTGCTTCGCCGTTTGTAGCTCGACGCTGCGTGCGCTGATTTCGATATCGATGCAGATCAGAATACCTACATCTACATGTGTGTGTGTGTGTATGTACGTGAGGAGCTGACGAGTGTATAGGAGAAAAATTCAATCGTAAAGAGATGAAAAATTATCGGAAAAGGAGGGTAAATTGCGCGTGATGGGGTAATTGATGCAAGGGATGATATGGTATAACGCGTTTTTCTCTGTGATGTTCGAACTATAGCGTTATGTGGTATGTATATCGATGTAACGGTTTGATTTATGAGTATATCGCGATGCAGTCTTTTGATGTTCTCGATTGTTGTTGTGTGTGTGTGTGTGCAATTTCAAGCGAGAGTTTTGAAATTTCACAAGGACAATATAAGTTTTCCGAGAAAACGAACAGATTCTCTAATACAAAGCATATCGACTTTCCCTTATTCCCCTCTTCGACTATAGCTGTTCTGTAATTGGTAGCTCGTTACGCCTTTGCGAATATAATTAAGTATAACGAGAAATTCTCTATTGCGTCGGCAAATTTATATCCCAGCCTTCATTACATTGATTAAACCCGCGTCGCTTTTCTTCTCAACCAGTCAATTACACTCTGCGCGCTAGGAAAAATAACGCGTGTATAATACTTTAACTATATATTTTTCGAAAAATCATGCCTCTCAAGAGAGCATATAATTAATTATACTAATGGCAATTAATCAAGTCGTCGTCGTCGCCGGCAAATCTGACTATAATCTCTCAGAAATACCTAAAAAGTCATCAATTTCACGAATTGCTAATTGTTTCGCGTTTCTCCGTTTTAACAGCTGCACACAGTACACATACCAAGTTGAAACTTCTCATAAATTTCTCAGCGATCGTTTCACGAATTCGCGACGTTTATTCTCATCCGCTCGCACCGCACAATGCTGCGAGAAATCTCTCTCTCTCTCTTTGCAACAATAGTCCCTCGACAAAAGCTCTCGGAGGCTTACAGCTTCAGGGGCTACTTCTTTTCCAGCTTCCTTTTCTGTTGACAAATGAGACGTTTAAAAGTTAATTTAGGCGGATATATAGAGTAAGGAATTTCTCGTGTGTGTGTGGCTGAGAACCCGCAGCTTTGCGGTGCAGCGTATTTCGAGTGGTTGGGATTAGTTCGTCGTCTATACCTACGGGTTTTCGATGAATTTACGGCTTTGTCTGGAAAGTGTTTTTTTTTTTCGTTGTTGGTTGGTTTAACGCGTCGATTCGTCAGCTTTGTTTAATAATAACGTCGAGTCGAGGCAAATTGACTGGTGTTTTCCCTCGAAATTACGAGGCGTGCGGTTGTACATCTCGCGCTTTTTAAAAATGTATATATAGAAGTGTGTGTGTCTCTCTTATAACTATATTATAATACCCCAGAAGAAATATATAGAAAATTAACGAATCCAAGATCGCATAATATATAATACGTACGTCGATATAAATCTACATAATGTGTGCTGTATAAAAATAGACGATCGAAGCCCGCACGAGTAAAAAAAAAAAACGTGACACACAAAAGCGAGGCGAACAAAAAAAAACGAACACAAGTTATTACATCGCGGAGAGTAGTGTAGACGCCGTCGTGTATTTTTAACGGTTTAATAATAAACTGACACGGTGTGTCTATTCTCCGAACGTTTAACTCCAAAAAGACGATGGTGTGTGCGAGTATAAGAAGACGACCCTCGAAAATATTTGCTTTTATCGTCGCCAGGCCATCTGATAATCCGACGAGATAACCCGCCACCACCGTCGCCGTATAATAATATTATACAGAAGAGATGGCCGATATCTCTTAAGTACACCTCCTCCCCCCATACAGCATACAGTCCAAGCTTTATTGCGGTTCGATAGATCCGGGCATTAAAGTTCCATTAATTAAAATAAAGCATAGACTCCTTTTTCTAGCGATTTTCCGAGAGTCGATATATATATACGTATATTAAAAAACGCTGAGAAGGGCATTAAAGCCAATAAACATCGTGCCACCGAAACTTTCACTCTCCTCATCTCTCAGAAGCAAAAGTAGGAGAGAGAGAGAGACACGAAGGAGCGGCGCGGAAAAAAAATATTATCGCTCATCAATCACACTGGGGGAGATTAGAAACCAGCTGATTTTGAAGCGCCCCCATTGACCTACTTATATGGAGAGAGAGAGAGAGAGTCAGTCGCGTAGCTGTGTATATATATTTCCTCTCGATATTCCACTCCGTTATACGTAAAATTTTCAGAAGCATAAGGCCAGGCATACAAAGCCTGCGCGTAACCCCATACAAATCTGCGGAAAGAAGAAAAAGAAGAAAAAGAAGAAGAAGAAGCTAATAAGCTCCAAATATAGAAACATCGACTTCCGCGTACAAGGATAGGGCGGAAATCTCGGCTCATCGACGGTCTTCCCGTCGAGATTAAACGTCCTATATAACCGAGAGTCAGGGATAGAGAGTTAGAAGAAGAGACACTGCCGCTGATATCGGATATATATATAAACCTCAAGTCAAGGACACAAAGGGCGAAAACTGATAAAGAGAGCTCAGACATACGGCTGCCACGCGGTAATTTATTATAATCGCACTCGAGCTATCTTACACACACACACAGCTCATATATACATGCAGTGCAGTTAGATCGTTATCGTCGCAAAAAAAGAGAGAGAGAAAGCCACCCTGTGCGTGTTTTATGGTCCGAGCAGAGCTGCGACGTTTAATTAGAGAGGGCTAAGTACCGCCATTTTTCGGCAGTAAACGTGAGAGAGCTAATGTGTATATATATGTATACTTGTTGCTTACTCTCTCTCTCTCTCTTATATGAGGCCGATTAATTCTTAATTGCCTACTCAGTGCGCGAGTGTTACGTGCGCGCGAGTTGAAAGTTTTTTTTTTTTAATTTTAGAGCGCACAATGCCGTTTTTAAGTATATAAGGGAATATATACAGAGTATATGGATATCGAGAGGGAAAAGTTTCTCGATGTGCAATTAGTATAGGGGGAAAGTCGTTCGGAAAGTAAGAGTGTATAGTCTGGGCAAGAGATCGAAACGGGCGCGATAAGCGTATATGGAGATGAGATATGTATATACTTTGTGTTTTTTTGCGCAATTATCGTTCGCAGGGAATTACGCCATTATATAATATTGTATTGCCAAAAATGCCAGTGATCGATGTCGACCAATTCGTGGGTTTATTCACTCGGATTTGTATAATATTCGATGCGTGGAATTGAACGAAACTCGCTGTATATATAACGTATTATACGCTATTGAAGCGTATTCCCCTATATAGTGCGTACCCAATTAACGACTATTTCAGCGAAATATATCAGTCAATTCACCGACTGTACAAACGAAATATCAAAATATCGGTTTCTCTCGAATTCCAGATGAAAAATTTCAAACGCATTCTTTCACAACACAACTGTCTATAATACTCTGTTTCAGTACATATTATATATCTCTACTCCCACGTCGAACTTTCGTTCCAACTTTTTCGACGGACACATACGCGCAAACTATTATTAGATACGTTATTCTTCTATATAAATATAAATTAATAAAGTTATAAGGCTGTCTTAAAATTCTCCGCGAAAACTTTGCATAATCGTTGCAGCGCGTATATATATATATATATATATAGCTAGCGCGAAAGTGCGGAAGGAATATCCCTCGTCATGCTTAATACCATAAGCCCATATAATTTCGAAATAGGTCAGCGCGATTTATTGGGACAGAGAGAGAGAGAGAAGCTGTGATTATTCAGGATGGATTTGATCTTTCTAATCTCCGATAAGCTAAATATTTAGGCGAAAAGAATTATTATTTTTCGCATGTCTTATAGTCATCACCGGTGAATTTCATACCGAACAAAAACGTCTGTGTATATATAATATAAAACGAGAGACAGGCTTTTCGATCGAACCCGCGTAAAACATATATCTTTTATGAAAAATATGGAAACTGTCCATCTTCCTCGTCGCGATATATTGGAAAAAAAGTCTCTGGAAAAATAAACGGCGCTTCGTATTCTATCCGATAAAATAATTAACTAATAAAAGCTTCGCTCCGGCATACAAATTGATCGCCGTCGTGTCCCGAATATACACATAACTGCCCTGCGGGCGTCGCGCGATATATGCAGGCGAAAAGTATACAACAAGCGTCTCTCACACATACACGCAAGGAGGGTACATATATAATACGTAACGTTACAGTGTCTAGGGCATATAGTATATATAGTCAAATATTCCGAACTACGCATATTATATCGACACAGCGTACACCCTCCTATCGACTGATATATATTGTTATGCGAGACTCGAATTTCGAAGTCGTACTTCTACTCTCGAATAAACGAATTTATCTCTTGTATAGGGACGAGGGTCGCTTGAATGTGTTATTTCATCCGAAATCGCGCATAATCCCAGCGATTTAATTAACGAAAATCTGCTGTTGCGCTGATTGTGATAATTTGAGTTTATGTATACAACTATAATATCGAGCGATTTATTTACACGACGAGAGGGAGGTTGTATTAAAACTCACCGAGAAAAAAAAAAAAAATTCCACGCGATCATAGATACATGTCCTCAAGTATACTTTCAGAGTAACGCCATATCTCTCTCTGTCTTTTTTTCGAGGCAGCTAAATACCGAGAGAAAGAGAGAGAGAAAAAACTGATGCAGCAGCGATATAACTTTTCCGGAAAATTAATGAAATCCAGCGCAACAATACTTGCTCTCGCGTCATATTTCACAAAGCGATATATAAAATTAATCGAATCTATACTCCCGAGGCAATCGAACAACGCGTATCATCGTGCTTTTGATCGCGCTCGGAAGAGTTGTAACTCTTGCTTTGATGTTCCTATATTAACGAAACACTATATGCTATACCATCGATTTCCGATATAATTTTTATTATATATGGATATACACGTATGTATATATACGATACAGCCGTCGTTTATATGGTATATAATAGAAAGCATACGTACGGATAATCGTCGCAGCTAAGGAGCTCTGATTGGACGCTTAGATTTTATGATTTAATTAAGGATAACGATTTTCAATTACACACCGGTTGCCTCCCCTTATACACTTGCAAATTGAAGAAGATATATCAGTACAGCGACGTTCGTGAATCTTGCTAATGAATGACGTCACGGCGCTCGCTCTCTGATGCTATACACAGGATTTACGGAAAAACTTTCGTGATTTACATCTCTCTCTCTCTCTGGCGTCCGAATATAAAAAAAATATATATAGCGGGGTACTGCGCCATTAATTAAAAGCGACGTAATCATTTTACAAATCGGTTATGTATACATTGTAACGTTTCTCGTTCATTTTTTTTTAGAGGTTTGTATATGTACGGCCGTAATACGATTTTGCCGAATTTATATATAGCGTATATTTTAAAAGCCGAATCTGCATGGAACCGGTATTTACTAACCGTTAGATATTCAATTGAAAATATACGGCGACAGAAGCGACGACTTCCCTATTGCTCTCGCGAAATAATCCAAGTCGAGTTGATCGAGGAGAGAAGCATATTTACGCATATTGAACATCCGCTCTCTCAAGAATAAATTCGACTGATCTATAATACACACACACACACACAATGGCTTGAAAAAGTATAATAAAAATCTATTTATTAATCGTGGATAGTATATGGCAGCAATAAAAATTAAATTCCGCCAGAAAAAAGCGGTTCTAATAACTACTCTCTGCGCTATCGGTTTAAGTAGTAACATACGAAACTAGCCAGTCGTTTCCTTAACGCGACGGCGGACGTTTATCTCTGCAGTACAGCCAAGAATTTTTCCAAACTTTTATACATATACACACACACACATGGCAACACAATCTGTATACACACAGTATAGTTGCTCGGAGAGAGAAACGATCATTTTCCTTGCATCAGGCAATTCGGGCCAAGCTCGAGGAGGAAAAAACCGCAGCGCCGAATAAATCCATCCGAAAAGAGAGAGAGAGAGAGAGAGAGAGAGAATTTTCTCTTCTGTGTAAATTCCACAGAAGCTCGTATTCGACACCCGTAAATTCCAGTCTAAAAAAAAAAACGAAAGAAAGCACAGTAGTAGCTACACAGCAGCAGTAGCGTAACGGCTATAATTAAAAGGCGTTATACACGCGAGTATATAGCAATATCGAATATAGCCTCTCTCACAGCATCGACGCACACACACACAGCCTTATATGCAACGAAAAGCAGCGAACCGAGTCGTCGCGCTATAACAAAACGCAGGGGGTTATAGTACATATATATATACGCGCGTATACGACCCCCGGAAAATCCTTATCTTCTCTTCGCACAAAAGCCCGTGTCGGCCGCGCCGTAAACCCGACGCGCTCGAAAGAGACCGGGGCTTCCGCGCAGTAGCATTACTGCGCGATATATACTCTTTCTTCCGCGTAATAGTAGAGAGATCGTTTCTTATCAACCCTTTTCTCTATATGTGTGTGGGTGGCTGCGTTTCTTGCGCGCGGAGGATGAGAAGGAAAAAGGCTCGTTGCATCGGGGGGAGGGAAAAAGTCGCGCGTGATATGTGTCTGTAGATGATGAAAAAGAACGAGATGAATCGTAGTGCGTCTATTATATGTGGGACTGAAAATGTTGGCGTTTCAAAATAAGCTGTGTATAATGTATAGCGTATCTCATCATGCTGCCATGCGATTTTAGAATGACATCCTAAAGTTTCAAATTTTGGAGCTTTTGTAATGGCTTGTATAGGAGATTGCGTTTGCGTTGCCGCGCAACGCAAACGTTATAAGCGTATCACACAACGATGTAAGTCGCTGCGATACGTATATGCATCATATACGTATACCACGGTTTGAATAGCACTTCGCAGAATAATATCACAGAGACGTGATGGCATCATTACACGACCACTAAGCTGTATATAGAATCTACATAAGGTGTACTGTGCCATTTGGAGTACCTCGACTGTATACTTATACTGTATCTCTTACGATGTTGAGGAAATTTGACAAAATGATTCGGATCTTGATACACGTTGGGTATATCGCTTGATTAAATAAACGAAGCTTTAAAAATTAGATTCTCAAAGCGCATAACTTCGTGCGGTCTATTAGCCGTGGGCTACTGCTTTTAAATCTGGGTTAATTGTGTTTTTGCTCGATTTCCGCTTGAATTAAGTAGCCGCGGGCTTAATATATAATACACTACCTTTCGGTTTTTAATAATAAACACGAGCGCGTTGCATCTTTTATCGCGTTTATACTCCTGACGCTTACACTATACACATCAGCATCCCACAGAGTATACATTTATAATAAACCCGACGATCTTCAGTTATCGATCATCCGGTTCTTCCTCAAGAATAATAATCTCTCCACCGCATCACCACCAGTATATACAACAACACTCGCATCGATATACTTTCGATCCGCATACCCGAAATCGCATATATATATATACACAGTCTACTCCACTTTCGAAAACCCGTCGTCGTCGTCCCACTTCATCCATCTTCTCGCTTTCAAAAAACATCACTCCCGATCTTATAATGCACGCAGAGCGTGCAGTTACTATCATCTCGCGCTTGAGCGTGTATAAGAGAGAGAGAGAGAAAAGAGGACGCAAGCGAGAGAGCGACTCTCAATGCGCAGGCGGCCCTCACTGCCAGGGTCAGCGCGCGCGCCGCCGTCGCGGTTACGCGTAGCGCCAGACATCGCAGAGCCGGAGAGTAGCCCGGGCTGCGCGCATCTCTCTCTCTTTTGTGCTATACCTACTGATGCAGTGTGTATAGCTTGCGCTTTTCGTGCGGATATAAGTTGGTGTGTAAGGGACGAAGGTTATTGTTTCTTTTTTTTGGATTTGAATTTTACGCGAGTGTGAATTATTATATAGTATCAGTGCTTGCGTTGGGTGAAGAGAAAATTAACCGAGTGCAAGACGCGCGCGCGCGCGTTTGACAAAAATAATCTCGCTCGTAGTGTCTTCTCTCTCTCTCTTCGTCGTCGTCTGCGCGACGCCCTCGGACAGCAATTTATATACACAAGCGAGAAAGAGCTGCAGTGCGTGATATGCAGAGATGAAGAAGAAGACGAGGATGATGTGACATATCGGGAGATCGGTATCGTTGTATTATAGTGTGAAAAGTGTGTATCATAAAAAGTGCGATTGTGTTTGTGTCGTGGGAATACAACACGACGATGGTTGCGATCGGGAAGATCGCGTTGGAGAAGTGCATCAGCTATTACCGATCTTATACCGATGCAGATCGGTCCGATTATGGAAGTAGTTGTCCGCGAGTTGCCGCAAAAATGGTGACGTAATATTACCTCATCAGCATCATCGTCGTCATCCTGTACTACAGTTCAGCACTCTTTCTCTTCATCTATATATGCGACAGACGGAAAGTACGTATATACATACTCTATCTTTCGTCTACCAAGCTTGCGTTTTATATAGATGTATAAACGCGCTTGCGTATACGTGTCTATGTGTGTGTGTGTGTGTGTGTGTGTGTCACTACAGTAGCCAAGTGACGTAGGTCCCCTCCCGTTGTACATACATATACATATAACTATGTTCACGTATATATATACACTAGATACTCTCTCGCGAGAAGATTCGACTCGAGTTTTACGACGAGCGCGAATTTCGGACACACCACACAGTATAGTGGCCGCCGACGATGATTTATGACTTGATGTGAAAGAGAGAGAGACAATCGATCGTCCGGAAATCGCTATTTTCGTGTATAACGTAGTTCATTTGTGCCGATTTCAGTATATATGGATAATACAGTGTAATAGCCGGAGTTAATAGGGCGTAAACTGCGTGAGATTGAATCTAGGATTAAAAGCTACTACTAGCCCCCAAACTCGTCTCGCGCGATTTCGTATATATATATTTATATACAACGAAGTGCAGACACACTTGACGATCGGCGCTTTACGATTACCTTTTCATACGTCGCTCTCGTAATAGAATACCATTCCTCACACACACAAAAAAAGAGAGGACATCAATAACATTTTTCTTCATCCACCTCCAACACGCTCATCAATAACCGGCAATTTGACTGAAAAAAGCACGTCGTCTGTCCAGTAATAGCCGAAAGCACGATCGTCAGTGCGCACCACCTACACACACGTCACTGCGGGTACAACGACGGAAGTGACGACGGTGCTTTCTCTGCTCGTGATGTGTCTGTCCGCAACATTTTTATACAGGCTACTACGTTAAATTATTTATTTACGCTTGTCTTTCTCTCCGATGCTTTCTCTCAACCTGTCTCGTTATATTTCGTATATATACCTACGCTTATATTTTTCCGGGGAGACACGCAGCAGTTGCGCCGAATTTTTTTTTTTTTGCCTTCACTACGACCCTCGCGGGAGGAGGTGCGGTGGGTGGAAAATTTATGCTCCCGGTTAATGGTTTCTTTCAACAGCAGCAGTGTGCGATAATGGTATTCTTCTACTCTGATGATGCTGGCTTTATTTTATTTTTCTCTTTCTTTCTTTTTTTGGAATTGGATATACACTCGCGAGCGAAGGAGCTGGGAAAACAATGTCGCGAGTCGTTTACGAGTTATATTTATACATATATATACTGTCGTAAAGAGAGAAAAGTCGTAAAGCGATAGCGTGTAATTCGATCTTCGAGTTGGAAGAGAGAAAAGAGTTTTTTTTTATCATCCGCGAGGTTCTTATTCTTGAAATTACAAATTGATTATCTAGCGATTTTACGGCGAAATTTCATCGCGCATAGTCTTACAATAACCTTCTTCTACACTATATACTCGCGCTCTGGAGCAGAGAACGATAAATTTTGCTCTCCAAACAACACACACACACACACAGAAAACGTGCACTTTTCCAGCGGCGAATCAGAGTACACTTACAAATCCGTACGTCTCTTTCAGTCGAGATCGATTAGAAAATCCATCTTCCTCTCCACAAGCTGATGTACAGCACACAAGAAGCTACGCGAAAGGCCTTTAATTAGTCTCACAACAAGCGTAATCGCTCTTCTTGCGCTTACACATCAGCACAAAGCCGATCTTATATACTTATATATATAATACTATTATAGACGAAACTTAGCCCGTACGAGAAATAGGAAATCAATTTGACTCTCTCGACTGTGCTGCTATATACACTAGCTATATCGTAGAATTGAATTTCCAGCTCACTACCACGTACGTCGATCGGTTTAACCCTGTAAATTTTCAGACAACGGAAATTTCTTAACTTCCTCTCTTTCTCTCTCTCTACTATATATAAATATAGAGTGTATAATGTTTGATATAACTCGCGAATCGATTATTCGCTCTCTTTTGAAAAATAAAGGAGCGACGACGAGAGAGTCTCTGTATATGTAAATTCTCTCGTGCGTATACGTATATGTGGGCTAACGCGAAGATTTATAGTATTTCACGGGCTATTGAATCAATCAAAAAGACGTGAATCAGCGATGACTCGGTAAATAAATTTCATCGATTCATCGGGGCATTAACGCGATGCATCTCTCGCACATATATATGAGATATAATTGTTTTTTCACCGACGCACACGAGCTGATATCTGACGTATATATTGCTGTTAAAGGAGAAACTTTTCATGCAGATGTGGTACACCTATATATCGACGGACGTGAATCAGCTGGTTTTCCATTGCACAAAAGGGAATACAGCTTGTGTTCGTATGCGTATATATCTATATCAAACTGATGCTGTTTTTCCAATTACGACATTATATGCTACTGCAGCCGCGTGTGTGACTGTATATAGCGACTGACGCGTAGTGAGAGAGATTTTTCCGGAAATTGATATTTCGCTATCTGAGTATAGTAGTGTGTATATATATATACCAGCATAGTCGCGCGTGTCTCGCTTTGGAGATTTATAGTTTAACTCTCGCGAGCAGTGTATAACGTGTTCGAGGCGTATTATGTGTTATATAGAAGTGTGTATCGTTTACGCTCGTGTCTTCTATTGTTAAAAATAAATCGTACATGTACTTATATACGCATCTCAGAGTTTCAAGTTATAGATATAAACTCTTTTTGAAAATTTGCAAAAGAGCTTCGAGCCATGCATTACGATAAGTCTCTTGTGAAATATCAAACGGCTGACTAAGTCGAGCCTTTATCTACTTACACAGATCCGAGCTATATAACAACACACACACACACCTCGTCTTCTTTTATACACCCCATATCTCTCTCACGCACAAAGAAACTCATTTCTCCTCCGCTTTCTTCTTTACCACATACACACGTCCCATAAAAATAAATAACTCCAAAACTCAATTTGCATTCCCCGAACGTCTTTCCAATCATCTCCGGAAAGAAACGTCACATACAATATTTTTTGCGTAGATCAATTCGTCGCTCTCCCTCTAAATCACAAACTTGCAGCTATACACTCGAAAAACTGTATATATACCACTTCTCTAAAGCGTCAATGAAGCGAAAAAATACATTTTTTTTTTCTTCGAGGGTGTAGTGCGAGAGCTTCTGCGCCATAATTCAAGAGAACGCGCCTGCACGACAGAACGTAAATATTCTCGATTCTAAGCGCCTGATGGTAAAGAACTTTAAAGATAGCTGTGGGGGTATTATCTATAGGTAGCGAGAAACAAAGTTTTCTACACGACGCCGTTTATTAACCTACTTAACGCGACGATTTATGCTGCGCAGGCCCTTTTTTTCGGAGATCGCGTGGCGAGATGTATAAACAGAGAAAATTTATTACTATTTTTTTTTAAATAAAACTTCTCCACGGGATGAGATATTCAATTTATTCTGACCCCGAAGACTGATGTTTCTCTCGCGGATGAAAAAAATCTCATTTCATTCGCGTTTTTCAAGTGATGTATACAAAAAATTCGATATAAAACTTCATAGAAAGAATATCCCTCTGTAATCCAGTCCTTTTTTTCTACTTCTCCCGCATCAATAACGAAAGCGTCAAAAAAATCGAAAGCTTATATATACCTATATATACACAGCAAAATACTTCATATCTTACTTCATCTCCAAAGAACAAATAAAAATCGTGCAAGACAAACTCGTTCCTCGGAAAACTCCCGCCTAGTATATACGCCTTTTTATGTATTAAACTCCGTCGCTTTCTCTCGAGGAATTTATCAGATGTTCCGATTCTGTTAAACGAAGCCGGCTTAACTTTTTGCGCTCAACTTGTACAAAGACAACAACACAAAAGAGAACTCGAGGGGGATGGAAGTTTGCGCGAAACTCAGCCGCTATTACGCTCATCCTCTCTGCTTCAAAACGATTTCAATTGCGAGATATTGCTCCAACTTTATAGATCGCTCGCCGATCTGTATATAACGTTATATAACAAAAAGGTAGTATAAGAGAGAGATGAAAACTTTTGCCGCGAAATCCAATCAAGATTTCGAATATAATATAATATCCGTTGAAGATTAACCGTTATAGCACAGTAGCGCGTCAAAGCGACAAGTTTCTTCGTACAGAGCGACTTAATCAGAGCCGTTTATAAGAAGAAGCGAGCGTTTACGGCTCAGCGACGGTAAAAAGCTGAGCGCGCTCGGTGTAGGCGTAAAACTGTCAAAGGACCTCTTAAAATTTTCCGCAGCCGCGATAAAATCAAGAAAGCCTTTGATTCTCTGCTCCGGAAAGTATATTAGTCACTCGCGCGCAAAAAGACAGTTCGTAAACATCGTCGTCTCCCCTAATATACAAAAAGGAAAAAAAGAATCTCTCCTCCCAAAGCAGCCGTAAAACAGCAAACGCACGTGTAATAAAAGAAGCTTCTTTTTTTCTGTCCCCAGTGCACCATAGCTAAAGTGTGAGCCATGACGTCGGAGCCGGTGTTCAACTGGACCACGTCCGACGACAACAACAGCAGCAGCAGCAGTTTGACCTCGGTCAGTAACCTGAGTGTCATCACAACGACTTTAGGTCCACCGAAGGAATGCGATTTGCCGGTTAACGATGGTTTCCTCGAGTTCTTCGTCTATGGGGTCTTGTTGAACGTAGTGAGCTTCTTCGGGATCCTCGGGAATGCCATCTCGATTATAGTGCTGTCGAGACCGCAGATGAAGTCCTCCATCAACTACCTGCTCATCGGCCTCGCGACCTGTGACACTATTCTCATTCTCTTATCCGTAAGTGAAATCCTGCTCTCTCTCTCTCTCTCTTATCTTAGCGCGCGCGAGCGCGGGAATTTTAAATTTACTTCGTCTTCTTCTTCTGGAGGGAGGGAGAGAGTTATCTTTAATCTCGATCTTTCTCTCGCAAGCGCAACGCGGATGAGAATTGCGAGGAGAGTTAAGGGAGAATCTATTCCGCCGGGATGTGGGCCAATGGCTTTTTATATCCTTGGCTCTCTATTTGCTCTTGATGTGTGTGTGTGTGTTTGTCGTGAGATTTTTATCGTGCGGCTTGATCCTCTTCTTAATTAACGCGTTGGATTTTCTCGGTTATTCAAAACTCCAATATAATAAACAAGTTTGTGTGTATGCCAAGCATGATGGATCCAAAGATGAAACGACAAGAACTATCAGTTTGCTAGTATATACTGAATGTATATTATTGCGTATCCGAATTTTCGATTTTTCTTCGAATAAGCGATCTCGATAAGATATATCGCAATCCCTAATTAACGACGTTATTCACCGGGCGAAATAAATTTCCGGCGAGAGAAACTAAAACGAAACCTTCGCGATTATATCGTTAATTACAGAAACCACACTCGAGTGTATATACGACGAGCAGCAGCGTAAGAAAAGCACACACTCGCGCGTGCAATTTCACCGAGCTTTTGTCCTGCTGAAAATATAACGTCGTTTTCCCAGATAGAGCGGAATAACCCGGTGCTTCCAAAAGAGACGCGACGCAATTTTTATCACTTCACGAATCAAGGCTGTGGTGACGTTCTTTTTTTTCCTTCGTATATAATACATACGCGCGAACGGGAAATATCAATCGGTTGACGCATAATATAGCTGCGATGTTTCGTAATGCGATTACTATGCGTTTGGAATGCGGTGTGAAAAAAGTCTTTTATTTACATATACGACGCCTACGACGATGATTTCCGAGGTGTGGTTCCGCAAGCGCCTTTGTCACAAGTAAGATCTATATTATACCGTATAGTAGTGATTGAATTTCTGATTCGAGTGTACGGATATATAGGTATATAGGATTGAAAAAAAAAAAACACTTGAATGTCATTGTCAAACGATACGCGCGAGTGAAACTTGAGCTCTGCGCTCATCTGGAATCCGTCGTTGATGCTTTTTTATGCGTATTTCCCTATCTGGGAAATGTATATGTATATAGCCAATTAACTGCCGCTGTTTTCTAAACTGTTCACTAGTTTTAATTTGCATCTCTCGCGTCCTGTGCTATATAGCGACGCTTAATTTACCGGGAGAAACTAGTATATACTATACCACTACTGCTGCTACGTCGAACGAGTAATTTGCATTTATAATCTTTTTCGGCGTCTATAAAGCCTTAATTGAGTTTGCACCCTGCTTGTTCTTACAAACACACACACACACACAGCAAGAGACCAGCTGATGACTTGCAAATACAAAACTTTATCGTCGTCTCGTCCCTTGGTCAATTACTTGCGAAATCGACGCGAAAAGCTCTGATGAAAATTATCCAACGAGCTTGATTACAACAGGTCAGCAAAGCTCTGCTGAATGCATTAATGAAATGCTAAGCTATGCAGGAGAGCTTGCAGAGTAGGTATACAGGAAAAAAGCTCAGGCTGATATGCAGACGAGGCGGCATTATCTGGTCGTTGTCGCGCTAATGGCTTTTGCGCGCACAAAGCGAATTCAAATTCGTATATGTATTGTACATATATAGCTGTATATAGAAGAAGAAGCTTTCTGTCATAATGTTTGTCTCCGCGTACGCCCACGCGAATGTGCTCTATAAATAAACGCTGGGATAAAAATTTAAGCTTTTCGCTCGTCATCGGAATATATACAACGCGTCACCCCCGCTCTCGTTTCATTCACGAGAGAGAGAGAGAGTGACTTGCGCATATTGTACATACTGTATATAGGTATATATATACTCGCATGAGTATTGTCTAAAATTATACGCCACGTGTCCGACGCGCGACACAGTACTCGGACCTTGTTTATTCATTCGCCCGCGACGAGTACCTATGTAATAAAAAATTTAACGAAAACCGCAAAGCTATACACAATAAATACAGCGCGCGCGAGCTTGTATAGCCGTTATATATATATATGAAAATGCAAACATTCGGCGAAAAGAACTCGGCCAAACATCTTGACCCAGAGAGCGATGAAGAGCCAGTAGTGTGTATAGTATATTAAGAGCAATAAATAAAAACTAATCCCCCTTCGAGTAAACAGCATCAGGCTCTTGAAAATATTTCGATATATAGTTATAGTACAGCCTCGCTAGTATAAGAGACAAGTTGGAATAGACGTTTGTCTAAGTTATCGTTATTGCTAGATTACTCGAAAGCGCCCGGAAAGCTCACGTTCCGCCCTTTAATCATCCTGAGCCGCTTCGTTTCTTCTCCTCGGGCTACACTATACCCTGTGTATATACCAACACACAATGAATCCCTTGCCTCTCGGCGTTTTATTACACACAGAGAGAGAAAAGAGAGAAAGAAAGCTCCGATAATAACTGCCCCCACAGAGCTTGCAGTACCAATGCACTCGTTGACGAGCTTTTTTTCGATCGAGAAATATCGCGTGACACAGCTCGCTGTTGTATGCATTTCGCGATTGATATTGATGAGGACATTTAAATCTCCCGCGTAAATCCGAGCTTTATCGCTAAAGCTCGTCGATATACATTATACGTAATCTTGAAATAATTAGCGCTTTTTACGACAGTCGAGCTATTCGCTCGACGATATCGAAAAGGGATGACGAGAGAAAGACTATGTAAACACACATCAGCGTGTGTTATTTCAAAGGGACACATCGCACCGGTCTGAGCTTGCGCGCGATGTTTGCTTTTCGTGCCGAGGCATCGAGTTTAAAACTCCCCTCGAGCTCAGCCGAGATTATCCGCTCTTAATTTAAAGGAGCTTCAGCCACGTCGAAGCTCTCGCGAGATAAATCTTCGTCTAGATCGTCTGCATATATACGAGAGAAAAAAAAAAGAGCCGCGAGGATTCGTCGACTTGATATGCGCAAAGCTTAACTTTATTATCCTCGCGGTGCTGCAGTAGTGCGGTGTAAAGTATGTATATATACCGAACATGAAAATTCTTTTACGTGTGTATACGTGCTTGCAGTAAGTGAAAGATGGTCTAGTGAGAGGGTCGTATAAAGCAGTAGATGCGCTGCAGGCACTGGTTTTTGTAAGCGCTGCTGCTGTAAATCAAAAGAAAATATAGACCTATGAAGCGAAAATGAAATCTCTAAAAAGCCGGCTTTCCGCTTGCTTTGTTATATATACACTCGAAATTAAAAAAAAGTGATGGACTGCTGTGAAAAAAGATATTGAATCGTTTAAAAACACGCACAAATTAAAACGTTACGCGAGAAATTGCAATCCCGGCCTCCTTTGAAGGCTGATACAGACTCGCGATCACGCTCGGCAAACACAGTACTCATCAAAGGTAATTTAACGCGTGAGAGGAAGACAGAAACAATTGTAAACAAGCAGCCAGGTTGGTAGAATCGCTCTCTGTGTATATGAAGCCGCGGAATTGGATCCACGAAAGCGTTGAGTCAACTAAAAGACTTGCGTGAGATGTCTCTCGCTTTGAGAGAAAACTAATCAAACTTGCAGTGCGAGTATACTTATGTAAATAAAATTCTCACCTCGACGTAATACATACGCTGTGTGTAATTGCAAATATATAACTTTTATCATACACGTGTGTATTTATGTTCCAACAGGTGTTGGTCTACGGACTACCAGGTATCTACGCCTACACGGGTTACCTCTTCCACTACAAGTTCTTCGTCTACCCAAAAATCGTGAGGTACCTCTATCCACTTTCTACGACCGCACAGATGGCTACGGTCTACCTCACCCTCACAGTTACTATGGAGAGATACGTCGCGGTTTGTCATCCCTTGAAGGCAAGATCGCTTTGTACCTATGGAAGGGCTAGGACAGCTCTCCTCCTCATCGCAGTGATTTCCATACTTTACAATTTGCCGAAGTAGGTGCATTGAATTCTGATATATGCATGTGTGTGTGTCTATGCGAGTGATGTATTGTTCTTTTTTTTTTTGCTGCGCTTGAGATTTATCGAGAGATGTGTGCGCGGGAGTGGTATTGATGCCGCTGCTTCGTTTTGCTGCAGTGCGGAATGAGAAAAATTAAAAAAGAAAATTGCTGTCGTTTGGACGGCTATACGCGCGGCCTTTATCTATATACTGTATCACGTACGTTTATAACAGCTTTTTCGAACGGTTCGTCGTAAATTTTTCTATTGCATATACACTCTAACATTACTATTCTCAGGTATGGTGGCTATCAAAAAGACATATTCTGAGAGAGATGTATAAAATTTAAAAGAAAATAACGTACATCTTTTGTAATTTTATACTTCTCTCATAGAATCGTTCTTTTTAATATAAAATCAAAGTATCGTAAACAAGTCGGAAAAAAAAGAATCCAAAGCGCACTAAAGCTTTGATTTCCCAAAAGGAATCCCAAACCGCAAAGCCAAAAAAGCCTGCCGGAAGATTTCACTCTCGGCTTCATCCAGTCAAAATCGTAAACTAAGCGTTTTTTCGCCGCCGGGGACACGCGCATAATACACCCCCTTTGTCGTATACATATAAGTTATATTACGCAACACCAAACCTGCGCCGATATTTATCACAGGGACTATTACTCGCTCGAGGCACTCTATTCCCGTATCAGGAGAGAAAGGGGAGATACACCACCACGCACATATATTTTTTTTTTCTTCTTCATTCGCTTTTATATATATATATATACATATAGGTCTTGACTTGTTCTTTTTACTCCAACCGCGCGAAATTTATTTCCCAAGATTTCCGCTGAGCCTGCGGAAGTCGCGACCCAGCCCACAGTGTATATAGACACGTGTGCGTTTTAGGGAGGAGGGAATGAAAAGAACCATTTGTTATTGTCGAAGTTGCGCGCTTTGGCGGAAACAATATTTTATTGGGTGGGATTGGCAGCTGGCGTGACGCGGAAACGTGCTTTTTGGCCAATTAGAATTGATGGATTTCTCGTTTTCTCCTTTTTTCTTCGTTGGATAATTTGGAGTCTATGCTTTTTTTAGATTTTTCCGAAGCTTGCGGTTACACAAAGGGGTTACGTTAATTTTTGCTGTATTATATTATACGGATAAGAGTATAGCTTTTAAATTAAATCTTTCGATTCTGAACCTTCGACAGTTATTAAAAGTGATTTTTAAACGCGCAAAGTTAAATATCGCATATAATTTTGCGTCGCGCATACCTGCGATATTAATTGCATTTTAATACGCGAGCTTTCATTGTATTGCGAACTCTCGCAAAATTAAGCGTACAATATTTTCACCTCATATCAGTTGATAAGTGACACGCGCGCACATAATATAATCAAGGTTTATTAAGATCGAGAAAAAAAGCTGTACATGAAAATTTTCCAAGTAACCATTCATTATAATATCAACGCTGATAAATCAGCTTTGTATAAATCGCGTATCACACAACGGTATTCGATAAATTCCGTATTTCGATATAATAAATAAAGATTTTCCCTCTCGTGCATGCGCAAAATTATACGAAAATTCAGAAAATCGTCTATACTGCATACTCGGCGCTGTGTGTATGAATTACGACGCTCGTAAAAAGCAGCGCTATCGAGTTTTCCTTGGCCATTAACCCTCTAAACTCTGAAAACTCTCCCCCCATCAAGTGGCTCAGCTAATTCAGCCCTGCTATCATCATCAACAAAAAGCCAGTTATCCGCTAACTCTGAAAATGAATTTCCGTGTCTCTTTATTAATACCACAGTAATTTAAGTTGATCCTCTGATTTTTTTTCAGGTTGTGGGAGGTAAAGCTGGCCGAGGAGATTCACTGGAGGTACAACATCACGGTCTACTGCATCGGTGCGACGCAGCTGCGCGAGAACGGGCTCTACAAGACCATCTACGTGCACTGGCTCTACTTTTTCGTCTACTACGCATTCCCCTTTGTGGCCCTCGTTATTTTTAACGTCGCCATTTACAAGAGGGTTAGTGATCATGTGTAGATATTGTATATATATATATATGGATATACACCTATGTGATGTGCTGCTTTTGTTCACGAGGCAGTTTTTATTTACAATTATTATTATTATAACACGCAATTTCTTGCGGCTGTATTGGAGACGTAGTCGTGTGTTATAGTCAAAAACTCATTGGTTTTAGTCGACATCGCGCGAGTAAATAAGTATCTCTACGTGCGTTATTAAAGGATTTTCAGAGAGATGCTCTTTCAAGTTCTCGGAGGCTTTGGCACTCGCGATGCTTCTAAAAATAAACTTTTTAACTTTTTTTTTCTTTTTCACTTTGCTCTCGCGCGCGCTCGCCTCACTCTCGTACAATCACCTTATACATAAATGTATTTTAATTCCTTCCCGCGAAGCACGTGATAATAAACCCCGATTTTTACATATACGTAAATATAACACTCAATGAAATTATACTCGTGTATTTTTAACCCGAGCACATGGCCGGCCTTCCGCAATACTTTATTATTTTCCTCTGTCTCGCAAGAGAGAAAGAGGAAATATATAGGTATACCTACAGTATCTCATTCAGCGCGTGTGTATAGGAACTAATTAAGATCGTAAGAGCTAAATTCTACACTGTACGATTTTCTTGCGTGACGCGAGAGTGGAATGACGAATTTCGCTGCGTATACATATATACCTATGTATATTGATCAAGTTTTTCGCCGCGGGTCTCCTGTGCGCAATCTAAGTTTCCAGCCAATTACCCGCGAGAGCTTCGCTATACGACGCATTTCCATACGGAGGCGCAGAGCTTCTTTGCGGAATGACTATACGTATATATAATTTGTAACTCGCGGGCTCAACTGCTGCAGAGACACAACTTTGATTTTCCAGCTCTAATTATGAATCCAGTCGCGTGTCATGTCGCTTGTGTGTGTCTTACATCACGCTTATATATTCGGGGGTTTATGCCGACTGCGTATAGAGAGAGAATCATCAATCAAGTTTGATTTTGCTTTTCTTTGCTCTATTTGAATGGGAAGTATACGTGCACGGCGGCGCGTATATGCGTATATACAGAATTGCGTCAATGAGTTTTAAGGAGATTCTTTGGAAATTATTCAAAATTATTCATATACATAGTTGTATTTTAAATGAGCCCTCCATATTCATTAATTTAATCTTTCTGCGCGCGCAGTATATATACGCTCAAAGCTCGCTTCCGTGCTTACCGCATAATCTTGGCGGGATTCTTAAATCAGCTTAAATTCTTATAGTGTTATAAATGAATCAGGATTAATCTTATATATTTATTGAACGACGTCGACTTTTTTTTGGTCGCAGGTAAGGAAAGCAAACCGAGATCTGCGACGACTATCCCGTCACCAGCGCCGCGAGATCGGCCTCGCAACGATGCTCCTCTGCGTGGTGATAGTCTTCCTGGTCTGCAACGTCCTGCCCCTCGTGAGCAACGTCTACGAGAACATGTACGTCAATCCACCGGGTTGGCTGATTCAATTAGGCAACCTCCTGGTCACCTTCAACAGCGGCGTCAACTTCATCATCTACGTGATCTTCGGTCGCAAGTTCAAGCGAATCTTCCTGAAAATCTTCTGCCGAGTCTCGGGCGAAACGGGTCTTGACTGTATGGGTCGTCCCAGTCGTGCTGACAGTCCAGACTTCCAGACGAACGAGGACTCGATCGCGACGAACCTCAGCAACGTCGAGCTTCGAAACTCCATTCGCAGGTTACACGGTAGTCATCAGCATCATCATCATCACGGCAGTCATCACGGTAGCAACTCTCTCAGGCCTGCAGGTGGTAGTACCCACAGTGGTGGCAGTAACGGCTACTCCCGATCCTCGGTGTACTATCCTACCTCGCCTAAACCCGGATTTTACAACAACGGCTCGAACCACTCGCAGCACAACAATCATCAGCATCACCACAGGGACAGAAACACAAACCTCGAGGACACGACTTTCTGCTGACGCGCTGGCTTATCGCGTGCTTGCTTTTTACGATATTTCTGCCCGCTACTGTGTAGCGCCTCATTGCTCTTCAGCTCTCTTGACTTCTCATGCATGCGTACGCGCGTACTATTATACCTATATACCTATACCTACCCCCTTGTTTTTTATCGCCGCGAGTTGTCTGAGACGTGCTCCGGATCCGGGATGTGGACTACTGTGATGATGACTGTGTGCGTGGCTGCTGGGAAAGTGTATTGAAATTCGTTTATTTATTATTTGTCTACTTGATTGCGTGGTCGAGGTTGACGGAGTCTTTTTGTCGGATTGGCTGAAGATTATTTTGTTATTGGAAAGATTTTATTGTAAGTTATTTGTAAGGTATGTATATTTGATCGTTGAATCATTATTCGTTTATGCGAATATACAAAGTACTTTAGTTGACGGAGTTGCGTGGTTTTTTTCCTCGAATTTTCACCTCGAGAGAACGAAGCTAAAAAGAAGAAATATCTATTTCTTTTCGGTTAAGTGCTCGTATACGTTTTATTTTTCCGATTCCTGTTTTGATAATCACGTTGGTACCTCACACTCTTGCTCGATGAAATATCTAGGAAATAGGTATATACGTCAGATTCAACTGCGGATGGACAAGAATTGAATTGGAACCGTATATATATTTGCGTGGATGTACTATATGAAATTGTTATATAATTACGAATTAGTACTTTGTTGATTTTATCATACATAGTTTTAGTTAGATCGAATATAGCTTTATCAATTTTGTAAAAACAAATGTTGTAGTTTTATTAATATTGATCATTGCAAAGCTGTTACGTTTCAGTATTATTCATAAGGAGAACGGTAAACACCACAGCTGACCAAAGTATAAAAACGAACTCGTGAGTATACTAGCATGCAACGTGTCGCGAACAGTTACTATTATATCTAAAATAGATCTTACATGTATTCGAGACTCGAAGTGAAAAAATAACTATTCGATTCAAATATAGGTATGTCCCTCTCAGTGTGGCCGAGCATATGCTCGTGTGTATAATATAACTTAAAGAAAATACTTTACAAAATCTCATTAACTGCCTACGTCGTTTCCGTTTCTTGCGATAATTAGATCAAATTTTGCTTTATCTACGAGAGTGTAGAAACAGTTTGAATTATACCATAAAAATCAACATTTCATTTTTGATTAACGACGCATAAATAACGTGGTAAAAACTCTTTGAATAAATTTTGTAATAGCTGAATCGAGTTATGAAATGATTCATAATTGATTTATCGTAGAAAATAGGTTTCGTCTATTTTTATATAAGTTTCTCGGCATTACTGCGAATGAAACTATTTCGTTTATTGACGAAAAATATAAGTAATCGAAAACTTGCCTAATAACAATTCGCGTCTAAATAATCAAGTATGATTGGATCAACACTACTTAACATGCATGTCATTTTCATCATCTTGAGTACCTGTCACTCACAACTGTATGCCTGCATTAGGGCAGTATTACGTGCATGAGCGTAAATATACATTCATCGCATCAAAGATTCACGTAGTATATGTAGTCAATGGTTTCTCTGCATTTAGCCAAGTGTTTTTTGAAGAAAATAATTGTATCATTGACCTTGCAAGGACTTCAACGTGAATCGATATACCACTACGCTGTGAGAAAAACTATTGAAAAAAGTAGTTCAATTTCTATTCCTCCCCTTTTCTGTTACGTTAATACCAAATTTAAAAAAATTTATATGTTAGAGGAATTTCATGGAAACGTTGAATTTTTGTAAACCTTATTTATTTATTAGTATAGGAATTATTTATTGTTGATTTTATTTTATCATCGCGTTACAATATAATCGCGTTTACAAAGATTGTTCACCAAACAAAAAAGATTTTTCATTTTATTTTAAAATGTAATTATTCAAGACTAATTATTGCGATTATTTCGAAGGAATCGAAACGAGGAAAGTGCCTTAGATTGGCCAACATTTTTAAACATACCTAATTACTGTGTGTCAACGAAAATGTCCTATCAAAGTCTATCCTATATCTCCTACAAACTTGTAAATTTTATGAAAACAGCTACGATTAGCGTTACTGATTCAAACTGTTTTATCTTAAAATATTTGAAGATGCTTCGAAGCAAACGACATTATATATGCGAATATCTATATATATGCATGCTGATGATGGCCATAGATCTTAGAACTGTACGTATAAACTTCGAATGAATTCATATTTGAATTGGTGTGTATCTATATAAACATAGGCGTTCGTTCTTTGTACAACGTACGATTTTCACCACATTGCAATTTTGTAAATTATTACTAAAGCGTCTAAATATTATTGATATGTAAAACTTTCTATGAAACTAATAGAGTTATATCGGTGCGATTAAGTTTGAATCACAAATAAAATTTCAGGACGATTTGTTCAGATGAACAAATCGCAAAAACAATAAGTGTTAAATAGAAAATTATTATTAATCATTTTTTCTTTGGGCGCTTATTAAGTTTTGATAACGATTAATTAAATACACACAACGGGTGATAACACTAATCATAAATGTTCCAGGATGTTACGGTACAGAGGAAAAGCTCATGCGGATGTGTTGCATGCGATATTTGTTGATTTGTAAATTTTATCGTTGCCAGTCGATAAAATAATTTATGATGTACTACATGTATATATATATAAAAAATCGCTAGTTTGGTAAAAATTTTAATAGTTTTAAGAGTTTGGATTTTTATGACAATTAATTTACAACAAACTGTCGGTCATATATTAGTTGAATCGCGAGAGCACGATTGAATGGACACTCACTATATTAAATGCGGTTTTGCAATGTAAAGAGATGCAATTGCCAAGACTGGTACATGTAGCATATTCAACGTGCTTCCTTTTAAAATTGTCCATCTTTGATAATTAATGATATAACATCTGTAATTTAGAATTAATTAAAATCAAAGAACTATATATAGTTTATAAGAGATTAAAATACGAATACATGTGTAATCTTAAGACTGTTTATTTTCTTCAAAAATCAAAGCTCTATCGTTAATTTAATTGATGGATAATATCCTATATACTGCAATCAATTAATGTTTCAAACCTGATGTACATACTCAAAAGTACGTTTTAAAAAAAACTTACTTATAAAATAATTTACTAAGCATCTAAGATACATCAAGTGAACAATCTTAAATTTAAATTTGTAAATATCGTTCATTCAACAGTTATTGTGCAATAAAATCAAACTGTACTTCACATTTTGCAAAAAAAACAAGACATTTTACATGACCAAACTGTAGCTGTAATATCTTTTTTTCATCAAAGTGTAATAAGGAATTGTTAAAATAAAATGTATTAATAAATGAATTAAAATTTACAAAAATCATCAAAATTCTATAAATTGCGTTTCAATTAATTACCTCAAATACTATAGCTGTATATCCAAATTAAGCTATTTATATTTTTTTAAATATAAACTTAAAATATAGTAAAAATTAATGTGGTAATATTGCGTTAACAATAAATGGTAAAGAAGGAAATGATGTGAGCGACTGAAAAAATCTACTCTCGCGCACGACTTACCAATAATTTTTTGTAAATAACATTTGAAAGGATATAATAATAATAATAACAGCAACAGTTTCGGAAAACGATAATTTACATTGAATTACTTTATTTAACCTTCATCATTCTTGTAGATATTCCTTGCATATACAGTGATGGCGCTTATCATTATGTAATGAAATATATTATTTTCTGAACATTCTGACGAACTCCCTCTTACGTTAACGAATTCTTCTACTTCTTTTTGCTTTTGGGCTTCAACATGTTGTACGCGACAACGAGCGCCATAACACCATACGTGGCCTTTGCTACCTGCAAAACAATCATTTTCTTAACAACATTAATTCATGATCCTTCGAATGAAGGAGATACATTTAGAGGTTAAGAGGTTCGTATTGACTTACGTTCGCTCTGCCGAAGTTAGTTGTACTGTTGAAGTATCTGGAGAGGCCTGTCAGATTTTCGGAACCAGGTGGGTCAGCGCCGGACATTGTTGCTAGTTAATTTGGTGTAGTTTCGACAGAAGACTTGACAATCAACTCCTTCAACAATCAATCCACGGCGAATTTCGGACTCTTCTGCGAGCGCTTACTGCCCTCTCGCTGGCCGGATGTGTAATTGGCAGGCGCGCGCAGCAGACGCCCCTCGCAATTCCGCCGCCAAACATGAAATCTGTTCAAACTATACGACTGATTGGCGCTTATAAGTAGTATGCAATGCAGCTGCACAAAGGTTTTTGCAATAAACATGAATAGAGTGACATTACATCATTGAACAAACTATTTTTAAGTTGGATTTATGAATTTAATTAGAGGCTGTATTTTTAACCCAATAAAATGTCTTAGTCAACAAAATATTTATTATCACTTACAAATAGTACAAAAATAGTATTTTTATAGAAAATCGATAATTTTCTATTACTCTAGCTTTGGCTTAATTTGGGCCTTAAAATAAAAAATATTTTATTAAATATTTTTCAAAATAAAAAAAAATAAACTAATTACACGCACGTTGATACAATTATAATGATGTTAAATTTTCAAGTAAACATAATAATGTTCAAAAGAAATAAAAAATAATTATCATTTTGCTGATACTTTTTGCGCCTGCTTAAATAATCTGTACTGTACTACCACATTCTGTAAAAAAATTAATTATGATTAGTATAAACAATAATTTTCAAACATCAAAGATAAATTGAAAAACTTACTAATGCATCGAACAAAATTTTGTTATTGAAATTCCGGTATACGATATCTTCGGTATAATTGCTAAGTTTTTTCATTAAAGGAATTGCTTCTTTAACCATGTCAGCATTTATGAAATCTAGATCTATCAAAAGTTGTACCATAGACTTACAAGTGATCAGAGTCAAAACAAAATCTGAAACAATTTTGTTTTCTTCATCCCTGGGTGCCTTTAATTGGCTTCTGTAACAAAAACATTTACATACAATCCACAAAATTTTCTTATTCTTTTAATAAATAATGCAAAATAACTTACTCATCCAGTTGGGAAAATAAATGAGGATCTGTTTCCCTTGTTAAATAGTGAAGCATTATATCGAGTTGTAAAACTGTGATCAGTTTCATCAGGACTCTTTCATCAAAGTAATTTGTGAATGCATCAACAACTTCGTTCATGCAAACCCATCCATTGTTTTCCAAATGAAAGATATGAATTAATTTATTACTACATTTTTCAGAAAGTCCTGAAACCAATAAAGAAAAAATTATTAGAAATCTTTTATGAAAAATAAAATAATATTTATAGTATATTTATAATATTTATCGATCAACTTACGTAATTCAATATACAAAGAAGAAGACGGAGGAGGGGGAGGTGTATCACATGTAGCTGAAGTTAATGATGATGAACCATTAGTTCGTGATCGTCTACTACTAGTCAGATATCCTTCATCTATTTCAACGCGAGGTTTTACATTTTTATAAGAATTGACATTAATGGAATTTGCGTTATTCTCAAATTTAGATGGGTACTTTATATTAATCGTCGGATTTTGATGGTTGCTCTCGACTACTTTTAAAGATAGAGTCCCATCTTCTAACTTACAACGATCATATTTTACAGCACCATTTAGCTCCATATTAATCGATTCACTGTAATCTGACGTACAGGAACTTGTAGAATGGATCGACGATCCTCTCTTGATACCCTCATTTGTGTCGTGATGCGACTCTGCGTATCCGTTTCCATTGGTTTGTCTTACTGACAATTCACGTTCCGATCCATTTTTGGAATTTGGACTTATAGATCTTGTATCTACATGACCATTTTGGTTAATCTGATTTACTGGCAATTCATAATCTGATTCATTTCTCGAACTCTGACTCGCGGATCGATATTCATTCCGAACGCTATCAGTTTCTGAATAGTTATTTTTTACAGGCAAGTGAGTTTTGACAGAACTGAGATTGTCATTGAAGTCTGAGCTAATAGGTGTATTAAAGGTTTCCAAGCTCACAAAACGATTATTTCCAAAGACTTTATTTTCCATTCTTTCATTTCTCAGTTTTTGAACATTGCCGTTCGAAACATCATCTGATTTATTGAAGGGTGTGTTCAAAAGAATCGCTTGAGCAATAGTATGGGTCTGCTTTACATAGCTTTTAGTTTCTTCGAACAATGTTGCCACGCTTGAAGCAGTGTGAAAAGATCCTGTATCATTCAAATTTGAAGATGAAGTTGTAAGGTTCAAGCATTTTGTACTTGATTTTTTCGTTTCTTTGTATGTATTATTACGCTGTCTAGAAATCATTTCATCGTATAAAGTCATTGTATGAAGTGGTACCTCCTTTATCTATAGAAAAAAGATGCTTCAGTTTCTTATTTTTCTGATATAGTTATACATGTTTTGGAAAAAATACTCACTTTGTGCAAGCAAAAATTTTTTAAAAGATGAAATGAAAAATAATTTTTAAATTTTCAATACATTATCAAACTTTCTTTATTAACATAAAAATTACAAATTGTACATTATTTACAAAAATAGCGTCTCGCGTACGGCTATAAATTGTTCGACAAATTCTAATAACACAAGTAAGTATTTTTCCAAAATTAGCATAGAATTTTGTATACACCAATAGCAAATGTATTTTTGGCGATTTTCACATAATAATAGCAATCTAATTTATAAAAGTACGATAAAACGTAAATAAAAATAGTGTTTGTGCAGAGTATAATGGCATATATTAAAGAAATGAACAAAAGTTATAAAAAAGAAGAATTATAAAAGCTTGTCAAAAATTTAAGAGCTTGAAATTTTTAGCTTCCTTATGCGATTAAGCAATGAGTTAAAGCGTGGTAAAGATGCGACCTCGCTAAGCGCAACCGACCAATCAATGTTGGCCATTCGACCATGACCACCATTGATACTGTGAAAGCTATCAATTTCATCCAAAGCATCCCCCCAATTTTTGTTACGAACCGTCAATCCGTTATTATTTACAGTAGAATTTGCTCTCTCTTCTTTCGTCAAATCAAATTGTGTTGAATTTTGCAAATCGTTGCATGTTGTATTATAATCTTGCTGACAACTTTCACATGTGTTATTGTTCTTGTTAGAATCGTTTCCAATAATATTTGAAGTATCAATTATTCGATTAACCATCAAATCCTTATATCGATTAAAAAGTTTTTCACTGCGTGCTTTCTTACTGTCTTCAACTTTGCTAGCATAAACGTAAACCGTTTCATCGGGTGATGAAGAGCAGTCGGATAAACAAGCATAAAACGACTTACACTCTTGTAGAGCGTCAATATTCGAGTCGTAAGTAATAGAATTTTTTGGAAAAGAGCTTGATATGACAGAACTGTCTTTAACTAGTACATTCTTTGTGGATTCACCATGAGTTGGCAAAGTGCAGCCATTTATTTGTCGGCATTTTCGATAATGTTCAAAAGTAAAATTTTTTTTCATACAAACCATTTTACCCCATTCAGCGAAATTGTTCTCCACCATCCAGTCATTTATGTGCAAATCATTAACATCATCACTTGTATCTGTCAAAGTGATCATCATGCTGTTGTTCTAAAACAGTAAAACAAAATAAATCTTTGCAATGACAATTTATTATATATATTTAAATAAGAAAATATTTACCTCTTCATTTATAGTGGCTACCATAGCACACATTGGTATGTTCCACACTTTGTCGACAAATGCTTGAGTACAATTACTTGGCCATTCAATGGTTCCAATAGGCTTAACATTGCATAGACCTGAAGCTATTGCTTGTGCAGGTAGAACAGAAAACCTTGTGTGTAAGAAATATACATCACTCGGATGATATGTTGATACAGTTCCATAGTCATAAAACAGTATCTGAAAAACATCATAAATTTATGCAAATCAATGTAATCAACACATTCATAGAGTAATTGTAAAATATATTTACAACAACAAATCCATCGGGTTTAATCTTTTTGATTATACCTCTATGCCAAACTTTGGCATAAACACAAGCAATGTTCAATCCTGTTTCTAATAACACTTGTGGAATTCTGTATGCATCTAAATCTCGGTATTTGTAGAATTCACTGAAGGAAAAAATGTATGTAATGACTACAGAATTTAAAAAAGAAAGTTTAATAATTATGTAAAAAAACTTACTCCAACTCATTCATCATTGCCTTGAACTTCTTTTTATTTTCACGCAGTGTCACCCAAAAAAACGATGGAGTGAATATTTCAGAAATATTAACTTCAATATACTCCATAATGGTACTTAATGTAAGAACGCTGATGGTTTCTACAGTTTCATTAGGCTTCATAACACCACTGGGAAATAGTTTCTGAGACGTATTAGATGTCTGGAAAAGAAAATCCAATTGATTAGTTATATGTATGCCATTAAACAATGAAATCTGATCATTCATCAAATTCAATTCTCACCAATATAAGAGGTACTGGTTCTGGATCCTTTGCAACATAATCATCATAATTGTATATGGAAGCTAGAGTCCTTTTCTGATGATTATTTTGGGAACTATGATTACGTTGTTTAGCATTGAGAACCATTAATCTGCTATCTAGTGGCTCAAGTGGCTTAGTAATCTCAAAAATATCTGGCAATGCAGTGACAAATTCTGTGATATTTGGACATCCCGAATCAGTATATTCTAAATCTAAATTATAAGCCTTTTTATATACATTTGGTAATTCTGAGCACCATATTCCCTCTGGATGATTTTCTATTAATTTCTGCAATCGAAATCTAGTTTTTTCTTTGATTAAGTCACCTGAAAATGAATTAACTTTCATGGCTGGTGACTTTGGTTCTTGGCAGTATTCAGAAAATTGGCTAGTGTCCATTGCTTCAACTGTCTCATGATTCAGATCTTTGGGAATTGGAGACTCTTCGACAAAAGACTTTTTTGGCTCTTCCTGTTCTCTACTGGTAATTGTAGGCAATTCTTCATGACCATTTGTGATAACAGGAGGCTTTTCCTCATTCAAATTTCTTCTCTGTTGCTCCTTGATAATGGCTAGTTCATCTCTGAAATAAATATAATCTTCTTTCAACTCGATTTGTTCCCAAAGTTCATATAAATGGTCGTTTAAACTTTGCATTGAATAAACAGCTTGGCCAAGCTCGTATTTAACTTTAGTCAAAACGTCAACCTTGCGAATGCCAGTAGTGGTTTTTGTGCATTTCATATCTTTCAAAATCATCTTCAATACACCCAAGGCATCTCTCTGAGGCTGCACATTCTTACTTGGAGAACCATTGGTAGTAGGTTTGCTATTATAATTACAGGCAGCATTATTGGCCCTATTGGGAGGAAGAGTGTTGATCGGCTTGTTATTATAATTACTCGTAGTATTAGTGGAGTAATTACTCGTAGACTGGCTATACATCCCGTTGTAGTTATTGGTCGGCTTGCTATAATTATAATTGACGGACGGTTTTCTGTAAGCAGTGGACGGTGGCTTGTAAGAGTAATTCGACGACTTGTAGCCTAGACTATTATAAGGTGGTCGATAGGACGTTCTTCTCTTCGCGGTGGCTGACTTTTTCGGTTTCGATTGTCTACTCACGAGCGAGGTAATGTGCGCGGATTTTTCTGTGTCCACATGCCTGATGCACAACTCGCCGGCGTAGTTCGTGTACAGCTTTACGGTATCACCGATGCTATTCAAAAAATCGACTAAATTGATGAAGCCAAAGTCGCGAAAGGGAATGTAGCGATCTTCCATCTCCTTATACATCCCATTGAGCTGTCTCAACGTGACGGTAGTGTTCGCTTTCGCGATCAAAAGCGAGCGCAGTATCGTCTTTATCTCGCCCAGTTTGTCGCTGTTGTCCGGCATTTTTTCTGTCTTTTTTTTTAAACCCGTCAACTTTTGACTATATACACAGAGTCTAGCACAACGCGGCGCAGTGATAAATTCAGTCTTCGATTGCACGCGCGATTATCACTACTAAGCTAATAAACCGATGCACAAATATATATAACATACACAAGAAGACAGAACGATTGCAATCAGTCTTTTATTTGTAGATCACACAAGAAGCAACAGAGAGAGATGAAGATTACTTATCACGAAGCCGCCGGTCTTTGTTCCCGAGTCGCATGCTTGAGAAACCGTTTTATCCGCGAGCTCGACCTGCTCCACTGCTCGAACAATGCAACTTGACACCTCTCTCAGAAACTGACGGCAGCGCGACTGACTGATTCTCCCTTTTCGGCGTCCTTCACGCAACTGACGAGTCGACGGTGATAGTATTAGGTATATATAGGAGATAAGTACAGAACAAATGTGTGTGCGTGTCCCTCGCAAGAGTGTCCACTAAACTCACCTTTTCAAGCCCTTGTCAAAACACGGAGCGCTGCGCGCCGGTAGCTCGGATTCGTTGATTTTTCCTGGAATTGCCGCGGCGCGCGACACTCGCGGCCAGTCGAGGAGTGAAAGTGCGTGTGCTGTGCGCACACAAAGGAAATAAGGGGCCAGCCGCTCAAGAGATATTTAAGAGCGGGGTGGTGAGAGGGGTGAGGAGCTTGCGCCCCCTGCATGCCTGCATGGCAGTTTATGTTTGTATATATAATATATATATTTTGTGTAAATATAAAGTATCAGAGGTGTACGAGAAGTCGAGATCTGGGTATTTTAGTATTAGGAGGTATGGCGCGAAATATGTATACAGCGCGCGTTATTTAGATTCCATCGGCAATCGATACGCGTCTGTGGGCTGTTTTTTTTTAACGCTTTTTGTTTATCTAGAAGGAAAAAAGTGGATTTCAGGGACACCTTCGCCGTATGTAATGTATACAGCACCAACTTGAAATAACTTTCGACAGAGTGCGACTGCATTGGTTTGAAAAAAATAGTAGCTATATAAGTATATAGATAAATTTTCCACATTTCGAGAGATACATAGCTATCTAGAAATTACGCGAAACGTATATATAAAGTATAGTTGTAAAACATTCATCACTCAAAGCAAAAGCCCTAATGCGAGAATTATGCAAGCCCGTCGACGACGACAATCGAAAACAATAAAAAATTGACTTCAGCCCAGAATAACAGACACGGCTGTCACATTGTATATCGCGGCGCAGGTATATAATGAAACAGCGGGTCTCGAGGGAATTCAATAGGACCCGCCGCTGCAGCCCCTGCAGAATATATAGTCAGTACATAGTCTGCAGCGCAGCTGTCCAGCTGCACTACCTATATTACTCCTGCATCGTCTTTCATTCTTCTTCCGCGACAACATTCGTCGTTCCATCCCACGCATATAAACACGATAGTATCGAGTTATCTCAGTGATTCAAGGTCTTTGTCTGCAGTGTTAATCGACTCACCACACAGTACTACACACTGTGCATCAGCGGAAGGAAGCTGCGCCGTGCTAATAAATCCGTCGGCTTGCGCGCGCGCGCGCGCGCTAATCGAGTGGGGGCGGAACACGCCGAGAGAAGGGAAAGGACGCAGCTTGCCATCAGTAGCTAGCCCAGCAGTCGGCTGCAGCGGACGATCCATGCGTTCGCGGGGGCGGACCACATCTAATGCATTAGGATATTAAAAATAATATGAAACGCATCAGCAGAGAAATTCGTGAATCGACCTGGAGTTCCGCGCAACAACGATAAAGTATAGCGCGCCGAGAAGTTGAATACAGCATATACGACGATCGTGTACGTATACTTGAAACATATACGTATAGAAAAATTATAATCTCGAGGGAAAGTGACGGAGGTTTACACACTGGGTGTGCATCTACTAATAGGTATACAGTCAAAGTATTATTTGTTCATCATAGTCAATAGAATTCGATTATGATAAGACAGCTCGGCGTGGGCGCCGATAAGAAATTCGGCATCAGCGCCGGCACTTACACGCTCATTGGAGCTCAACAGAAGGCGATCACCCTTATCGGAGATCAAGGAACTCCTCTGCTGTAATGTGGATATTTACGAGACGGAAGAGACTTGTTTATCAATTAAAAATTCGACTGCTGTAGCTGCTACTTATACGATCGGACGCCCTCTCATTATCGGTCGAATTGCTGCTGCTGCTGTTGATATGGTTTAACAAAGCTAATGATATCAGTGCATTGTAGCTCATTTTAGTCAGTAGCTGATAGTCGTGTGTTGCACATCACTACACTATCCAAGACCGCTTAGTATTATTCTAGAAGCATGGCACCGTCTTTCTCGCTGGAGATAGTCCTTGTGGCTTTCATACTCATATTACCGTTCCTCTACGAGACCAGTAGGACCTTCAGGTACTATTTCAAGTTTCTCATGTATTATGGCACAGTTATGCTCAACGCAGTGATACTCATACCAATCATGATGTTCCGTCCTGGAAATGTGAAAAATTTATTGTAAGTATTGTCTTACTTTGATGATTAATCAATGGATTGATGACTAACATATTGCGCATATTCATTGGCAATGTGCTTTATTTCTTACAGATTAGCTTCTTCGTTATGCCATCACACCAGCAGTTTACTGGGGATCAGATGGCAGATCAGAGGTCGCGAGCATTTGGAGAAGGAGCGTGCATGCATCATAGTTGCCAATCATCAGAGCTCATTAGATATCTTAGGAATGTTTGATCTTTGGCCTGTGATGGATAAGTGCACTGTCGTTGCAAAGAAGGAGATTTTTTATGCTTGGCCATTCGGATTAGCAGCTTGGCTGTGTGGTCTGATTTTCATTGACAGAATGAATTCTGAAAAAGCTAGGTCAACCATTAACACAGCTGTTGAGTATCTTAAGGAAAATAAGGTAATATAGAAGAATATAGAGACATGAGCAATATTATCAACAATTTTTAAATTTCTCTGATATGCTTATGCTGAATATTTTTCTAGATAAAGCTTTGGATCTTTCCAGAAGGCACAAGACGTAATACTGGTGAAATACACTCTTTCAAGAAGGGTGCCTTTCATGTTGCCATAAATGCTCAATTACCAATTTTACCAGTAGTATACTCTTCTTACTATTTTATGTCAAAGTCAGAAAAGCGTTTGGATTCAGGTATGGTATAATGAACTGTATATTTCTTGAGTGTGAACAGCATAATTTTATGTAAATAATTTTCATCTAGGGCGTGTGATAATTACTACTCTACCACCAATCTCAACTGAAGGATTAGATGTTAAGGATGTTCCTGATTTAATGGAAAAAACAAGAGCATTGATGACTCAAGTATTTCACTCCACAAACAGAGAGATACAATTATCAATGACATCCAAGAAACAAGAAGTCCGATAGAGTACAAAAGATTAAATCATAGCTTTGGATCATTGGTAACGATAAGTGAAATAGTTAACTACTATTCTTATATACTTACACTTATTTTATTTTATAATTATTAGCAATTTATTTTAAAATAGGTAATTTTAAGATTTTATCTTACCAATATTTTGGTATTTTTATTTTATATCAGGGAAATTATATTTGAATCATCAAATATTTTTAAACGAATTTGTTTCTTTGATATTTTAAACGGCTTAAAAAAAGTTAAAAAAAAAGTTTTAAAAAAGTTTGATTTTAGTATTAATAATAATTTACAGATAGCAATTCCAAAAATTTTTTAAATGCTTTTTTACTATCTTATCAATTGTTAATTAGCTATTCAAACTGTAAGTACATGAATTCGTGATAAGAATAAGATAAATCTTCTATCATCTTCTATCACAGTTTTAAATTTAGATATCTTGTACTTATCAAACTTATTCTAGAGTACTTGGATAATCTCATTATCTCATAGTAAATGTACATTTTCCTCTAATGGCTATTCACTTAATAGTAATTTCCAACATGTGATTCCACAACAATTTTTAAAAAATTAAAACTCTAAGTTAAATAATATGAAATATTTAATTCATAATTTTAATTATTTTTCAAATGATTAAATGATACAAGATTTATCTGAGAATATGAAAGTTCAGTAAAAGGTATACTTTTTAACATAATTATCGAATAAAAGTGCCTTATTTTACATTGAACTATTTTTAAATATAGTTTTAGTTTTTGGCGCAATAACGCTCTAAAATTAAACTTCTGATGATTTTAGATCGAAGTTTATGATAGGGTAAATTATGTTTACTACTTTATTAATAATTCCTATTAGAGTGTCATTCATTTATAAGTATTTTCCACGTTATCGTTACCTACATGAACCGGAGCAAAACCGTGAAATTTGGAGAAAAAAAACTCATTGAAAGGATAATTTTTTGTTATACTTTTCAACCATGAGAAACTGGAGAATGCACTTTGTATACAAAGCACAGCTACCCAATAACTGCGAATGATAAAAAAAGCATAATATATTTGCACAAAATACAATGCTTACTGTATAAATGCAACAATATTCATTGTACATTATTTAAGCAAGTGTGAGAATGAGGAAAAGTGTAGGCTCTCCAGTTCCTTATTAATTTTAATGAAGTCAGTCTTAAAAATGTGATTTCAATGTAGACTTTCCTTAGAATTGTGATTTTTTATCTTTAAGGAAAACCAAAGATAAAATCGATCGAGAATCATATTACATTTAGTTTTTAAATTCTAAGACTATTTGTTTTCGCTGTAAAAGTAATTTGAATCATGTAAGCTTACGGAAAATGAGATTAACACAACCAGTGAGATATGAATTGTACAGCTTTCAACAGTCATTGTTAAATAGTTACTTTTTTATTACCTTTTTGATGTCATTAATTATAAGTTCAATTGCCATTTGTATAAAACGTTTTTATCCGTTTGCAGAGGAATGTATTTTTCAGAGTGCCAAGCTTTTTTAACTTTAATGTTTACATTCCAGTTATATGTAGTTATGTTTTGCTCTTATTTATAATAGTCAATTACGTGAAGTCAAGAAAGTGAGCTTTTATTTGTGAAACTTTTGGTACGTATATGATAAGCAAGTATGAAAAATAAAGGTTTTTGCACGAAAATCATGTATTATCAAAAATTGTATTAATGAATAAAAATTACACTGTATTTGAAAAAAAAAAGTTTTATTTTCTTACATTTTGTACATAGACATCTTAGAAATTAACAAATGCAATCACTTTGTTTTTAGATATATTAAAGGTGGCACGTGTACTTAATACTTGTATCAACTATCCTACTTATATATTAGGTAATCCACCCATGGTAGCCTTTTTATCTTGACTTTCAGTCCATGCCTTGGCAATAGTCTTTTTCATCTCATCATCCCCGTCTTCATACATTTTCTTCATAAGGCTCATCAAACTTGCATTTGGATCATCGGGATCACTCATAGTTGGAGGAGCTGTTTTTGAATCCTTTATTCTCTTTTCCACGCTTGTGACGCATGTCCAATTCTTCTTTGATTTTTTTGCCAAATAAACTATTATCATATCTGTTTTAACTTTGTAAAAGCTTTTGCTTGTATTAATGTCTTCACATAGATTGTTGATTGGAAGTTCGTAATTTTTGTTGTCTAGTCCTTGAACATGCAAGTCCATAGATCGGTCTGAAAAATTGCAGAATACTGCTTCTTTTGGAAGAGATTGTACATTATTCAATGTGACATATATTTTAATGAAGTCGTCTGATTGATCCCAGGCATAATTGTTGAGTTTTATATCATAACATTTGGTGGCTGAATTGACAACAGGTTTTGAAACCTTGTTTTCCTGATTTGTGCTAATTTGATTTTGAAGATTTGACAGCTCTGTTTGTAATCTCCTAATTTCAAGATTTAGAACATCTTTAGACTTCTGACGCGAAGCTTTATCCACCAAAGAATTGAGGTCATCAATGTCTAGTTTAATCTGCAAAAATGAATGAATAAAATTTACTTTATATTTCCAGAAACTTTTCTGAATTTTGGAATCTCATCATAAAATAAATAATTCCTAGCAAGCATTTAATGTGTACGTATCTGGTAAAGCATGGTAAGGTAGCAAAATAACCTGCATCTTAAATTATGAATCAATACAATATAAATTCATTGAACCGAGTAATACCAAATTATGTTTATAAAAAAAATGCTTATCTACACAAGTCACTTACCTCGTTAATTCGTGCCGTCATGATTGCTGACTATGATTATCCTTTTGTAATGAGTAATTATAAATATCTAAGCTGTTACTGTTTAATCTACAACAAACCTTTACACCACTTTATATCCAATTCGAAACAAAAACAAACTGTTATTTAGTACTTTGTTCACTACTTTCGACTTTCTGTTCTTCTTGAATGTTCTTCGACGAACGGACTCGGATAAGTATACTGATCAACTGAACTTTTCTCGTCGTCTTTTCTACCGCTTCGGCGTGTACGAATTTTCTCGAAAACACACTATTCTCGAAAGCAGACAGCGCTATAGTCGTGTGGAAGCTGGTGCCATCTGAATCTGATCTGCGCTGGTGTAGTATCCGATATATATATTAGGTATATCATACAGTGTGTAGTTGTTAGTATATAGAGTACTACACGAGTGTCGAAATATTGGTGCCATTCAAAATTTGCGGTTCATAACCGTTGTATACGTTTGTTTACACTTGGAGCGTTCGGGCTGGTTCGGAGCTGGATAAAGCAGAAGCAGGATTTTTGTGTTATTATTTGTTTTCGAGTTATGTTATAAAAAAAAATGAGTAATCCAGAGGCTTCGGACGAGAACTCTATCAGTTCTGTGAGTGAGAAGAAAGTGAGCAAACGCAGATCGTCGATTTTCAAGAGGCAGTCGATTGTACCACCGCAAGGTCAAGGTTGGTTGTTGTAAATTGCATAAACGTTGGTTGGAAAAATATTTATTTACTTATTAAAATGAACTTCTTTGATGCTTATTGTTTTCATTGTAGATCTTGAGAGTACTAATGCGACTGAGGAAATAAGTCATGAATCGAAAAAATTCAAATCTCTAAAGGATGAAGAACCAAAGTTCGACATAATAAAATATATAGAGTCACTGAAGAATGAGGACAAAAAGTGGCGAGAAGAATATGCCAAAAGGAAAACTCGTGTTCAAGAACTGACGAAACGTGAAAAAATTGTGCAGCAGACAGGGCAGAAATTGGACATTACAGTGTTATCGGATAGTGAAAGAGCATTTTTGGCGACAAAACCTGATTATGAAGAGTTTAATAAAAACCTCTATCAGTTGCATGCAATGGCAACAAAAGTCACATTTTTAAATAGATATGCAGAAAATTTTTATGAAAAGTCAACATCAAAATTACAAAATGACACAGAGAATGCTGTGCATCGAATTATTGATCTCACTGACTGATACTGAGATTTATCAGAAGTATTTGTACATAAGCGTTGTATTATAGATTCTATACTTGCACTTGTTTGCTTATTTCACAGTTTATAAATTAATCTTTATACGTTATATTAGAATTAAATAAACATAATTAAGTTATATTTTTAATATCTTTTCTTCAAAGGTCATTACCACCTAGAATTAAAGTTTTTTTTAAAAATTCAACAATAACAGTACGCAAAAAACGGTAGAGTGGTCATCTATGAATGTGGAAGCTCTTTCTTCTAGAAGCCTTGCGCTCCTTCTGGGCTATATACTCCTTCCTGGAAGAACTGCTTCTCAACTCAAGTATATGATTTATTTTCCTAACAATCTCTTCAGCTGTAGTAGATTCTGCTTCAAAGTCATGGTTTTTGAATGATGCTGATCTTCTGAGAGATTGAGTATGACTAATAGAAACTGCAAACAAATTTTTCATTGAGACTCCATTACATACGTCAGGACGTTATTATTCAAAAGTAACTTATTTACCATTTAAACCGTCCAAGGTTATGGAAGTGTGAGGTGTATACACCAGTGTAAAGGTTGTCTTTGATCCCTTATTTTCAGTCAACTCACACCATGCAACATTGTCCATGTGGTAGCTAACTGCCCTTTGCCTATGCCAAAATCGACTTGCTCCCTTACCAGTGATAACAGGATCAATTTCTATTTTTTCACCAGAAATTCCAAGATGTACCTCAGTCTTTGCTCTAACTTTATTTATTATGTATACCCTGCAAAAGATAGTTAAATTTAATACTTTATGGTATGACAAACTCTTTTGTAAATAAAAATGACAATTACCTATATAGTTGATACAGCGGAGCTTCCATAGCAGTAGTGTGACCTTGCATTTTAGCAAGATCTTTCGCGACTTCCTCCTGTATTTTTTCTAATTTTTCATTCTCTTTCTTTTGTTCCGTGATTGTTTTTACTGTACTGTGTCTGGCTTTATCACTTGGTTTCATTTCGACAAGTCCCAATGTAGAAAATTCGAACTTGGCAATGACTTCTGTAGGGTCCAAACAAGGAAAATCCCAGTCAACTTCTCCATCATCTTCTGTGATGTATAATCCATACTTACTAATGTCTTCACTGTAAATATTAACTCTGATTATCAGTTTGTCTTAACACATATTATTCTGAATTTTATGACAACTTAATTACTTACTGAATTTGATGATCAGGATGTTCACTTACGTACTTATAACAAATCAGTCCAATAAACTGTTGAACTTTGGCATTAGCAAGTACAACAACATGTAGAGGGTAAGATCTTTGGTCTTTAGGAAGCATACACATAAATATTCTATACTTTCTTACAGGAGCTCCAATTTGTGACTAAAAGTAAAAACAAAGAGTACAATGATATACTTAAATCTGTGAAAATGATCAATTTTACTTGTTCTAAAATAGAATTCAATACTAACATTGCCATCAAATCTGGCATATTCAACGAATGGATTCTGTGGAAGCTCAGGACATTTTTCTAATTGCTCAGCAAATAGAGATTTTCTTTGAATATTTTGTCTATTTCTCCTAAAATCTTTACCCTTAAATAATTCTCTTTGCAGCTCTAAAGTAATTGAAGTGGGATTACATTCCCATTTGATGTGTTTAATCTTTGAAGCATTTTTTCTCTCTAGATCTAATTTCTCCAAGCGCTGAGCTGTGTTTGTTCTCTGTCTATGACTAAACTCCATATCTGTGAACGTTTGTACAAAAAAACCATTATTTATGTTCGAGAATAACTGAATTATGGTTCCAAGAAATCCCTTATTACCCATTTGAATATCATAAGAATCTGCCATAGCATCAAGATCTTCTTCGTCGCTCTCTTCAGCTCCTGGATATGCATACAGCACACCACTACTTTGCATATCTTTTGGTATGTCATCTCTCACCATAACCATCTCACACATTCCTTAAACACAAAATCCCACATTCAGTACACATTAAGAAGTAAATAAAAGGTACACCATTGTCAAATAATACACTACATACCTGTATCATCAGTAGAGATAAAACTATCTCTTATATGTGAGAGGAGCCAGTGAGGATTATCGTACAGTGCCATTTTCACAGCTTTAATCACTGTTCAGCATTCGACGACGTCTTCTCAGTCAAAAACAAGCCTACTCTTTTCGACAACCCATAGCTCCATTTGTTATTAAATAATTGACAGGTAATGTCCGAGGTGAGCACATGATGTTACAGCAAGGCTTGTCAACAAAAATATAACCTAACAATTGGCGCGTGTCCCCGCACCGCGTCTCCTGCACCCGTAAAAATCACTGATCCCGTGAGTGCAATGTACCCTTCGTCATGCACAAATTAATAACGCGCAGCTTATGTCCGATGCAGATCAGCTGATATTACTCACGATTTTGCGCGGCGTTTAGCGGCTCCAAAACCGCCGTGTGGTAGCTATCGGTGAACATTCTGTCCGCAATAGGTATATATGTATATATGAATGAAAAATGACTCGATGCGCCGCCATGGCAGAAGACCAAGTTCGTGGCGCTATCTCTCGGTCGACGAGGAAATCAACGCAGACTGTACACAAAAACAGCTGCAATCTGCAATTGTCGAAAGCGTCGAAGCGTCATAACGTCAAGCGTCATCAAGCCAAGCGGAGGTACAGAAGTAGCTGAAGTTTAACCTATACTAAAACGTTTCACGTTGTGTTTGAGACATTGAGACGCACAGTCATTGCAATCATTGTCCTCTGTGTTTATAGCATTTGCAGCGTTTACTAAATTTATAGTTTTTTACAAGACAGCTTATCAACATGGTTAGTATTTGTTGTTGTTTGGGATATGTGTGTTTTTTTATTTGGTGTAATAATGATGAATTGTATTTTCAGTTTCGTCTATTTCCCGAGATTCCTCGGCCCTTCAATACTCAATACAAATGCTTCTCAGTTTCTATGTTGCCTGGCAATGAGCGCCAAGATGTTGAACGAGGTGGAAAGAGTAAGCGACAAAATTTGGTTAAAACATTTTGGTTTGAGTTGGCACAATGCAATATAATGTCTAATTGAAATCCTGCTTTGTTTCAGTTATTATGCCACCTTCAGCGCTGGACACTCTCACAAGACTGAACATTGTTTATCCAATGTTATTTAAACTGACAAATAAAAAGACTAACAGAATAACCCACTGTGGTGTACTAGAATTTGTTGCTGACGAAGGAAAAGTGTACCTTCCTTACTGGGTAAGATTAAACTCAAAACATTGCTTGCACTAAATTTATTCAGGTGTTCTTATAATAATATTATTTTGTAGATGATGCACAATCTGCTTCTGCAAGAAGGAGAAATCTTGAATGTCGAGTGTGTGTCACTACCCGTGGCAACCTATGCTCGTTTTCAACCTCAATCAGAAGACTTCTTGGATATTACGAATCCTAAGGCTGTGTTAGAAAATGGATTGAGAAATTTTGCTTGTTTAACATCTGGCGATGTTATAGCTATTAAATACAATGCCCGTATTTACGAAATGTGTGTACTAGAGACTAAACCAGGTCCAGCTGTTACTATTATTGAATGTGACATGAATGTCGAGTTTGCTCCTCCAGTTGGTTACAAAGAGCCTGTGAAGCCTGTATCGAAAGAAGAGAACAATGTAGATCCCGTAGATTTAATGCCAGAACCAACTGGATTTGTTGCTTTTAAAGGACAAGGAAACAGATTGGATGGCAAAAAGAGGAAAGAATCTGCACCCACAGAGACTGCATCAGAGAAACCGGCTTATGTCAGAGGAATACCAGATTATGACTATAAAATAGGAACTTTAAAATTCTTGCGCAATGTGAAACCAGCAAATGTTAAAGAGGTAATTTAAATTTTTATTATTTGCTTAATTTTGGATTCCCTATGATAGAAAATCATGAAAACATTTTTTTTCAGGTGAAAGATCAGGATGAATTCAAAGCGTTTACAGGAGAAGGATTTTCCTTACGCAAGGCAAAGAAGTGATAAAATAAATTTTTATAATTCTTCGTTTGTTTTATTACGAAAAACAATACATCTTTTTATAAAACATTGTATGTAGCAGCACAGTGCAGGGTATTGCAATACCAAGCACTGTGCTGCTTGTGCATTAAAAAGATATAAAACGTGTCTTTTTTTTAATTGTGTAAATATACGTCTAAGTATAAAAAATATAAAGATAAGTTTTCAAAGTACCAAACCTGGTACTGTGGTCACAAATTGGATGAAAACGTTCGAATGAGTCTCGTCGAATGAGAGTAAACAATATAATATAATATATCACTGAGAATGACTAACATTACGCGATGCTGATGTTTATTAATCAACTAATGGTCCCCAGAAATGCTTGCTGGGCCTGTGATGATCTTGAGTTAGGAAGAAATCACGTCCTAACTTAACAAACTCTTTAAGACTAATTTTTCCATCTTCATTGGTATCAATATAAGTGAAGCTAACCACTGCATCCTGAAATAACAATAAGAAGAATAAATAAGTATAAGATTGGTGATTGACTTGGATGATAAATATACACAATTTGTTCTAAAACTTACGTCATTGCCTAAGCCTAAACATTTGAAGAAAAGTTTGAATTCCTGTACTGAAATTTCGCCACTGTTGTCTTTGTCAACAGCCTGTAAGAATAACAGATTTCTTTAATAAACGTTGATATATAATTGTTAAAGAGTTTTATGTGATTCCTAACGTACTTTGAATAAGTATGGCAAGAAATGGTGTACTTTTCGCCTTAGAGATTCGTCCTCGAGAACGTGATGCATTTCCGCAAGATATTTCTCGACATCAACGAAATTATATGGACTGATTTCACCCCATTGCTCTTCCCACATTTGCTGAAAACAGAAAAATACAAAAGTTATTGCATGTGTCTTAAAACACTAACGATCTACTTCAAAAATAAAAACAAATCTATTTTCATTTTCCTTGTTAAAGTAGTTTACTCATAATTATTATATTTAAAAATATGTGCTATAGCTTTGTTTTTAGACGATTTACGTAACTATAAAATAATTCGCTTGTTCTTTATCATTATTGTCATTAAAAGGTTATAAATTATCGCGGTTTTACGATACATACAATGATGACACGTGCGCGGACTGCGGATCATATGTACGAGATATGCGCTTTATTTTTCGTCTTTGGCGCGCCGCAACTTGAATCAATATTGATCTTGAAAACGTGTCTCCAAACAGAATAACTTTTCGATTATTTGAAATATAATCCTAAAATATTTCTAAAAGTGCAAACAGTAGACTTCCTCTGTTATTATACTATTTATAGCCAATTTCGCAATTATCGTAATTACATGATTCTAGTTGGTGAAAATTCTAACAAATTAAGTTACGGCACTTGAACTTTAAAGAATTCTATTTTTCTTTATCTAATCTCATCGAATTTATCTTGACTATTCAAACGCCACTCCATAGTAGACCGAGAAACACTTTTCGTCGCAATCATTCTTTTAATCCTCCACGAAACCCACGTTATATCATCGTTCTTTATAGCTCCGCATAAATTTCGTGTAAAAAAGAAACAACGAACGCCGGTTTCGCCTGGCTCGCATAATTCAAATCCAAGCATAGATCGGAAACTTACGCTTAAAACCTTCTGGAACTCCTCTTTCTGTTGCGCGCTGAGGTGTCCCAGTTTGGCGAACCTCTCGCCCAGAAGCATAAAGTCGTCGTAACTGAGGACTCCATCCTTGTTGACGTCCAAGTGACTGTGTAACGTCCTCATTTTTCGTCTCCAGAAGTGCGACTCAGTCTGCACACGAAAAATTCGAAAGTCATCAATATAATATAATACGTACACAACTGGCATCGTTCCATTACATTTCAAGAGAGAGGTGTATACCATCATTAAGATATTCGAATTCAAGATTCTTTTTTACCGCGGATTATGATTTCTTTTTTAATTCGTGTCAAGGATGCCTGCGTTTTATTATAATGCCATCGCTTATTTAATATTATGATGTATCGCGAAACACCTACATTAAGCGCAGAAAACTAGCACGAAAAATAAGAGATAAATTTCGAACCGATAACCTTCGAGTGATGGCTTTTAAGTTCGTCTCTCAATTCAGCTCGTGTAATCTCACCGCGTGGCCGATGCTATCGCGTGTAGACACATACACTTTTTGTGTGCCGCTCGTGAAAAGAAATATTTTTCGTGACAGCCGTTCTAATATTGTACGCTGCAAATGCGAGATAAAACGTGGGACACATCAACACACTTTTAAAGGACGACGAGCATTATGCAACGATTAATATGCAGTACAATATTTTTGTTTATACGTATCCCACGTGTTCGCGATTAGATAACAAAACAAATGCTTCGTAAACAAAAAATCGCGGTAATTCCACTACATATAAATACAAACATCACTTCGCCATAATTTATATAAACGAAACCACGCAATTACTTATACATGCACAAAAAAACGATCGTGAATCATCATCCAGTACTTCATTAAAAAAACACTTCGGTAAATATTTAGAAGAACCACGTCGCCGATCGATGAAAAATCGTTGTAACCCTATACGCTCGACGTCAGGTGTGCGTATATAAGTAAACATTGCGTGTCTACACCTCTCTCCTCGCTGGCATGACGAGTATCACGTACCCTGGACGGTTCCTTTCTCGGTTTCTCGTCGTCGCTCTCGCTGTCGCTGTCGAAGTCACTGTCTTCATCGTGCTTTTCGTCCAACGAGGCCGATGTCCTCGTGTGGTGGACGTTGCGCTTGCCACTGCTCATCTGGCGAACGGCAAAGTGCTGGAACTGAAAACAAAGAAAATCATTATAATATATTTAGTGTATTGTATACAACGATCGATTGACGTAATATATTATATCTTTGTTTGGGGGTCTACAGCAGGGTATATAAATATAATACACTTTGACCGGAGAAGCGAAGACGAGAAAAAAAAATTTATCTAACAGTACTCTTCGAGTTTTTACTGTTAGCCGCAGCAGCTAAAAAAAGATTTGCACACACGCATGTGTACAATCGGCCTCACTTGCGCAAATGTCGCGATTGAGTATGTACATCTCGTTTTCTTTCTTTATTTCCTCGGCGAGGCGACTTTTCGCATGGCAACATATTATAGATTTTCTTTGGATTTATCATTTTATTTATACACGACGACAACGCGATTGGTCGAGTTACCGAACGAATGGAATAGTATACGTAAATTTATGGTAAATCATTGTGTGGAATTTGAAGCAAAGTTCGCGAGTGTCAGGCACATTTGAACTTGTTTGTTACATGTTCGTGAAATAGAAATCGGCGTATGTGTGCGTGTTTGAAATTGAGTTAGCGTCTTTTAGTTTTCTGAACCGGAGGAGTACTTATATAGTTTGTATGATAATTTGAACGATTAGAGGCAGATGTACGGAAAGATTCGGTATCTGGGCTAAAGAGAAGCCTTATCTGCCGGTCTCCTCGAAGAAAACGAATTATATAGGCTTCGTGTAAGATGGAAACATTATTATCGATGAATATCTAAACTGTCATTCCAGCTCGACCGGTTTCAATTTTAAAACAACTATAAAAACTCCAAAATTACTCGTATGCACGACTCTACAGTATATTCACCATCAACACTGGAAGCGCCGCTCGTGAAAGCATCATCTGTTCTCGTAGCTCGAGTGAACGCAAAAAAAAAATGTCGTGAGTAGCCACGCGTGACTGTATTTCACTGTACAGTACGAGTCTCGAAAATCTAACTATAGAACCCGACTGCAACGAGACAAGTATGAGCTTCCCCCGAGCAATTGCAAAGACCCAGACGTGGAATAAACGGATCTGAATCTCGACGGAATGCAGTGTGTGACTGTAAACAGAGATGCATGTATCTGTAGCGCTTATAGCTGTGAAAAACCAGTATTTCTACTTTTTTCTGTTTTATACTACGAGAAATAGGCTGTCGCGTACGATAACGATTTGAAGGAGATTGGGAGAAAAAAATTGTTGAAAACTAACTTAATCTTGTCGTTAATGCGTTATGTTATTGAGCACACGGCAATCGTAAGAGGAATGAACATTGCGAACTGGCTCCCGGATAAATATTTAGTTTCGACTCATTAAAATCGTATCAAGTCCGTTCTTCGAAAGAACGCTCTCTTGACTCGTAAAACTGATCACCCAAACAAACAAAAAAAACCGTCCGGCCTTTCTCCAGTAAAAGACACCTACAATATAGCAAAAGAAAGAAAAAGACCGCGAGCCCAACCCACAGATTCGACTCTCAAAAAAGGTCAAGCATCCGATAAAAAAAAGTAAGCTCGTTCTCTGCGCATTATCATACTTAATCCCACAACGTCGAGAAAGAACCAACTGCGTAGCTCTATCCCGTACGACAACCCCGGGCATTTTTCCTTTCCCTCTGATGCACTTCGCATCGACTTCTCCACGACAGCACGTATAGCCAACACATCTATATAGGTATATAGAGGCATGTGGTATATATGGGGCCACCGATGGCGGCTGCTGCTGCTGCTGCTGCTGCAGACGAAGTAGAGAAGCCCGGAGACGAGAAGAGAAATCCATACTCGGGACGAACGCTGTAGGTATACACATAGCATCTATACCTGGGCGGCGTCGAGAAAGCGAAATTGTAAAAAAATACGCGTAGGAAGATTACGGGAAGCGGAAACTCACAGCGAAGCCTCATGGTGTCCATATAGTAGAGAAGGGACTACGTCAAGGCCGTGTGTGTATACACACTCGAGAGCAAAACATCCATGGCTTCCATCAGATTCATCTCTCTCTAGAGTATATAATATACACCTATACATGCCGAAGGACGCGCGTGACGCAGTTGAACGACCCGATTCGTTTTTTCGCTATACATAATACACACACGTGCCGATGTGGGCCTGATACTTTTTGTTTACGTAATCGCGAGAGACGGAACCGATTATTTATGCGCATAAAAACGTGTGGCGCGCTTACCTTTGGGCTTGTCTGCACGAGTGAACGGTGGTTGGCGTCGGTCACGATATCGTTGTTCTCCAGGAAGCTTGAACAGATGGTCGGGGCAATTTTGCGCTCGATGAGGCTTTTGCCAACCAGAGCCGGACGCAGGCCCATTCGCATCAGGACTGTTGCCATCCTGTCTATCGTTGATGTGTATTTTCCTTCTTTTCTTCTTCTGCTTCTCCCTTTGTTTTCTTGCTCGCACTGATGCACACTGGTGCAGTCTTGAACGTTCTCAACTTTTCTCGGTGTATAAGTAACGATTTCAAAAACAAGTACGTATATATAAGTAACTTTCTTCTCGAACAAGTACTTGAGTGCGTTTTTTTTGTTGTAAGTCTCGGTGAGATCGCGTTATATAGATGCTTTCAGAACGGACTGTGCGGTCCTACTGTATACTACTCGCGGTGCGCGGGCCCCTTTTGTATATGGAAACGGCAACGGCGCCGGCTGCCCCCACTTTTTTGCTATAGAGCGCGACAGACTGTAGACTGTACACCAGCGAGAGAGAGCGACCCTTTCCTTTCTGCTATGCAGTATAGAGTATATAGCAGACCTCCCCTCTTCTCCCGTGGTAAACAAGATCGCCGGCACCCCGCCGGAACGGCAACGTCGGGAAATTGCTGCGATGGCTCTACGTGCACTTTCTCAGATCTCTCGCTACTGCAATTCTCTGTGTACTGCAATTCTTTTGTGTGTCACACGATATATACAATAGCGATAGTGTCAACGCGCGTGTTTATTAGGTGTTGTTGTTGTTCTTGTTTGGTTTTGCGATGCGTTATAGTATATCAGTGTACTATATGTTTTATGAAGCGTATGTATATATATAACATCAGAGAAGGAAAGGGCCGGCGGCGCAAGTGCATTGACACCGCTTTGTCATCACGCTATATAGCTATTATACATTACGATTAGCGTAGGTGCGTCGTGCTATAGGGTAATTCAGAACAAAAACGTGCCGCGTGGTTTTGCGTCGTTTTTCTATTTCTTTCTTTCTCTTTTTTCCCCCCATACGCACGTCGATTCCATATGGTGAGTCTTTTCCCCTCCGCGCGTTCTCACCAACACGTGGCTCCACCATAATAGACGCTCTTCGCGCAGTCCTTATCTGTGTATACTTACACACGAGAGCTGCAAAGTGTGTATCTATATACGAGAGAAAGAGAGATAGAGACAAAGAGCGGAGTTGTCTAGGAGGTAGGGATATGAGAACGTGGAGCGGACTCCATAATAACGTGATTCCAGGCACGTTCTCTACTTTCTGGAGATTGTCGGCTTCTTGTCTATAAGTTATCGATGTGTAGCATCGTATACCTTATACAATAAAGATCGACTCGACACCATTGACATTCTGCAATCGAGCTCGCAGACTATGACGTTCCGATGATCCGAGCAGACGTCTTTTTTCTCGGCTGCTTATTATATTTTGGCTGTAGATATGATTTAAAAAAAGTGCGATCTGCGCACAAGACACTCAGTTTATAATGAGGGGTACGCGTTGAGATATATCGAGTAATTTGCACAACCGACGACGAGCGCAGATGTTGTTTGGCGGCCTACTTTTTTTTGACGATAAGATTAGAGAAAAAAAAGTAATAATACAAATTTGCCCGACAAAGACACAGATATCGCGCGGACTATCTAGTTCGCGGAATTGAGACTCGTGGGCACCTTCACGTCTGCATCGTATACACCAATCCCGAGGTTCATTGTAAAATCGACGTGACCTCGTTTCCGATATATATTGTTTGTTGTGCGTTGCTACTCATGATGTTATACCACTTCCAATAGAGAGAGCTCGGAGTTTCTATTTTTAGCGGCTGCAAAGTATATTATACTGATGCATCAGCCGGTGTTGGAGAGGATGACCCGCGTCTCTTAGATCCTTGAATCATTTGTTTGTTGACATTCGCGCGTTGCAGAGACGTTTATTGTTGTTGGGATTATTGAGATCAGTTGGATAACAGGAAAACAGGACTGACCGCGATTTTTACGAGCTCGAAAACGTTTTCATTAAGTGTTATGCTTATTGGCGGTAATGGGTTTTTAGAATTGGATTATATATCACTGCGCGATTTGATTATATAGGTTTGACACAGAAAATATAACGATGTCGCTGATGTGACGTGCTTCCATTTAGGACTTTCTCGGGTGGATTTCACTGTAATTAGATGCATTGAAATTGTAGAAGCCGAAGAAAAAAATTAGAAAACTATATATACAATATTTTCTCGGAAAATCACTATGATAAATCCGAGGATGAATCTCCCGAATTTAAAGCAATTTTGTTTGCGTCGTCTGACCGATCGATGATAAAACACGCGTTTATTTGTCGATTAATTAAAATTTGTATATTTTGTTATTATACATTGCATGTAAGAAGAATGTATAAAAAGCACACAAAATATTGTGCATTAATCATAAATTGATATGTTATAATATTTAAAGATACACAGAAATCGTTAACAGAAAAATCTTTTCTAATTATATTTGTTTTACGACATTATAGGCTTTAAAAAAATCGCGGCACATTGCGTTGTATCGTTTTTTTTTATTCTCTTTCATTTTTTGCCCATGTTTGTCGCACATATTGAATGATATCTACTAAAATAAGCTCTAAAAGTGAAAATTAAGAAAAAATGAAAAGAAACGCGTCTATAGCAATCACCATACGGTAAAAAAAAGAATAATTCTTATCCGTTACACTTTTTATTATCACAAAAGAATTCAATTTAAATTGATGCGCTTCATTATGTACGAAAGTAATATATGAAAAAAAACATGACCGAACGGCTTTTATGAAGTGGTTGGCATCACATTTTTGGACGTCTGACGGTGAGCATCCCGTTGGCATTGAAAGGAAAAATGACAATTAAACTACTGCATATTCATATAAAAAACCTCGTCTAACTGAAGAAAAGAATAATTTCTTGTCGACGTGCTATTCGTCACATAATCACATTTATGGATTGCAAAAGACATTTGCATGTTGCGATCGGAGATAACAGCGACGGGCACACTCACCCACAATGTGCAACCTATCATAAGTACATAGTATTGGTTTACTTATTTTCCAGTTATTCTACTCTTATAATTAAAGATGGCAGAAAGATATAATTTTACGACAGATTAATTTAAATGTTTTCGTAAATGTGTGAGCGACAATGGTGTCATTTAGACTATATTGTATAAGCAGTGAAGGAACTGAATCAATAAAAGCTCACCGTCTTTAAGTAGAACTTTCAATAATTGATGTATAAATAGCGCGAGTTATTTACTCTTCAGAATACTATTAATAAACAGTAATAATGATAAAAAATGAGTATCTCGTGTTTTCACATTTATGACCAGATAGACAAACGAAAACCAGAAGACAGATTTTGGCTATGCTACAATCAATGCATCACAGGAAGAGGCACTTAAGAATGATATCTTTCTTTGATTATAGCTCTCAAATGGATATTCAGAAAAATCGGAACATTAGTGCATGTTTCTGTATGCGTATACACATATACATATACATACCAAATATACAATCTTACTTTAAGCATGATAATAAAAAAACAATTTTTTGTAACACCATTCTTAATAGTCTAAAATGTATACAAAAAGTATATTAAACATTCAAATAAGTTTTCATATCAGTTCAAAATAGTTCATCACAAATTGGGCATTTGTACGGATCCATGATTGTAAAAAGTGCCTTTAAACAATAATAACAAAAAATATGGGGGTAGCCAGTCCACCTATTAGATAAAATTAAATCCTGTTTCATATGACAGAATGCAATTTGTCCAGAATCTGTCTCAGCATACCTTTGTTCTAATAAAATTTATAAGATTTACTTTTATTTTTCATAAAAAAGAGTGTTAAATAATTTATGCAGAGTTCAGTTTATTCTAGATCAATCAATATTTATGCTAACTAGTTTATAATCAATTTTTAATTTGAGAAAAATCTACTTGTTTCTTTCATTCAAATTATATTAGGTAGATTATTATTAAAAAATTTAACGAAATAAAGCTATCAAAACTATGAAAATTATTTCAATGAACTATAAAATAAAATTAATCGAAATCTAATCCAAAGGGTTTGGAATAAAAATATAAAGGTTTCAAATAAACAAGAGTGACAACTGTATTAATGAGATTTTTTTTTATTATACGCAAACGTTAATTTAGATTTTCAGAGCATACTTTCTTTGTGGGAACGCAGAGTTCTTCCTGACCTCTTTCAGCGTTTTGCGACTGGCTTGGTATGGGGTAAGCTTTCTGCGGATAGCTCTGGTCTTCTTGGGCCTCAAGTCCAAAGGCTTGTACTTTTTGTTTTTGTACAAAAGACGAAGGTTCTCCTTCTGCTTCTGGTGCATAATAATGTATACACGGGCAATGGCTTTGCGGACCACACGGCTGTGATTAAGAAGAACATTGCCATAAGTTTCTGAATTGAGGTTATACAGAAGTAAGCAGAAGTATGTATACTCACATCTTGGAGAGCTTGGAAGCAGCTCCTCCGGTGACTTTGGCCACTCGCAGGCTGGTCAGCTCAGTTTTGAGCTCCTCCAGCTGCTTGAGCAGCTCCTTCTTGTCCTTCGTCCTCAGCTCCGAACACTTGACTTTACCCTGTAACAAGTGATTGAAGCATGTATTGTAATGAATGTGCAACATAACCTAACCACTACATTGCAAATTTTTATTTTCTATTTATTTTGTAACACAAATTCAAGGCAATTTAAAATCCCGATAACGCGATCAAAACACTACACCAAAGCACTTTTACGTTATTAACAAAAATCAACGAAAACTAATTCTTGGAAACATGGTAAATATGAGCGACGTCGCCGGACGGATGGACCCGTTTTTCGACACATTTGTTTATAACCAAATTTAACAATTGGTCAAAACTTGTCACACGTATAAAAAGCTCGAGAACTGATCTGTAACACTATCATTAAAAATGTTCAATGTTTTCAAGGATGTCTTGAATATAAACGGATTTTATAGAAGTTTCTTCGACTAACCATTTTGCCAGATTTTAGGCTGTAAAAAGAGAAAGGAGAGGGGGACGAAACGAGCAAACGAAGAGCTGGAACGACGGAACGCGCGTAAGGAACGGAAGTCGCGCGACAATCGCGGTTCACTGTACTCGCGCGATATTAATTTATCGATTCTGCTACGCGGGAGGATTCGAAAATGACTGTCAAACATTGTTATGGCAATGACGTTCGTCATTGCAAAACTTGTTTTTTTTTTTCAACAAAATCATTTTAACCTTCTTCACTGATTACTTTTTATCTGCTGAACTAAGCAGTTGTACTTGAAATAAGAAAAAAATCGATAAAACGACGTAAAATCAAGGTGAAGAATCAGGCCAAAACGCCACCTATACCTCACAGAATCCGCGCAATCCGCATATTGCATTCAGTTCAGACTCGTCTCGCGGGTCGTCGTCGTCGTGTGTGGGTGTGTTTTATTTCAGAGGCGAGTCCGCGAGTGTGATATATATCTTATATATATACATACACCCAATCGTCGTCGAGAGAGTGAGTGTATTAGCGTGAATAATAAGCGCTCACACAGACAACAAATGGGTCGCTCTGGACGACGGCGGTGGCAGCGGCGGGCGGCCGATGATCAGTGCGACTACTAGCTATCGCTTTGGGGGGCCGTTATACCAAAGACTCGCGAGTCTATCGCGACTGACAGCCGACTTGTCGTTGTTGACTAGTTCAGGCTTTTTTGATCTTACGAAAAGTGCAGTAATATAAGTCGTGCCTGCAGAAGAGATAGAAGGAACCAGTCAATCAGACGTGTATATATAGGATATACAATTATACATATATTCACTGCATCGAGGCATCGAGCGCTTTTCTTTTTTCCCATCCTGCGGTGCAGATGTGTATGTGTGTGTAAGTGCGCGCCGCTGCAGACTTACATACCTACTTGTACTCCCCCGCGGACATATATCTGAACTGAAGCAATAAAAAGAAGTAATAGAGAGTTTCGGTCGAGCGAGTCGCGACTGCTCGATGTTGTTGCCAGCCACTGCTGCTGTGCCGCCGTCGAGGCTGATCTCCTGTAGCATCGTCACGTGCAGCGCTGGACGAGGTCCTGGAGAACTCCGACCGTTGCTACATACGATGATCTGAGAGAAAGAGAGAGGAACCAATTGAGCTTCCAACTATACCATTCTGGTGAGTAGATACTTTGTTTCTCTTGCTAATGAATGCTCTGACTGTCAAACTTGCGATGAATGTCATGTATTGTATACAAGTAGGCCCGATGATTTATATGCAGTGATATCGGTGGCCTGATGATGGTGTATATGCATGTGGGTAGGGTTCGACGAGATGATGATTGTGTGCAGCATAGCGCGGAGGAGTTCGCGTGTCAACGTATAAGTATTAAGTACGTGCCTATAACAGTTTTATTGACGGTGAGTTTTTCGATGCCCGTGGCAATGCGTGTGTTATTGTAGTGTTGTGGCGGATGGGATGGGCGTATGTATTGTGTGGTGTATGTGAAACGTAAAACGCGACAGATATTCTGTCGTCGTCGCGGTTTTTTAAGTTCAGCGCCGCCTTTTGTTCCTTTTGTCGTGTGTAATTGGCCTCCGATGGGTATGCTAATTGCTGGGTTTCCATCCAGCTTGTTCGAATAAGTCGAAAAGATGCTTGTTTATACGAATAATTATGTAAGTGTGGGTTTAATGCAGTCTGGCATGGTGCGTCTCTATGTTTTCCTTTTTGGTATTTTGTTTTCATGCGTGTAGTATCTTATCTGCATGTTTATCATGACTGGCCACAGTTGCAGACAACTCCTGATGTATGCTTTCACATAAATTCTAGGCTCCGTAATGGAGGATAGTATGAGCGTCAAATCTACAGAATCAGTGGCGACTAGCGATGAATATGAATTTGTAAGCGAAAAAGGAACTATCAAACAATCACAGTCATTGCTTGAGTCGCCAATGCTGAAAATCGCCAACAATGGTAATTTAGAAGATCTTCAAAATAATTTACATGAGGTAAATGAACTTTGTTGCATGTAAGAATAAAGAGTTTTGCAGCTTTTTCATGAGAATTTGTCACTGTTGATTTCAGGTTTTAACTGAAGAATCCAAGATGAATGAGGACACAGAATTGAAGATAATACCAAGTAATGTTTCGAATATTCAAAAAACAAAGACAATTGGTCAAAGCAAATTCTATGATGTCACATCTTCGTGTGCAGTGACCCCAGAAAAACAAGATGAAGAGAAACCGGATGACTATATAGAAGAAGGTAGGTTGACTTTAATTTTATCTATATACCACATTCATATTATTAAATAAAACATTTATTTCCTTCTTCAGAATTATGCATTCTATCAGATGTTCAACAAGAATACACAAAATTTGATGCAGTTACTTACCTTGGATGTGCTCAAATTAATGCTCCAAAATCAGAGGCTGAAATTCAGCGTAATATGAAAATATTGGCTGAGCAGTCAACAGTTCCAATAAAAGTATCTATTTCAATACCAAGCTGCTCTCAAGGAAGTGTTATGTGAGTGTCAACTGTTATGATTATGCTGAGGATTTCATAATATTATCATTTTTCATGGTTCAAATTATTTTTATTATTTTATGGTTCGTTGCAGCTTATATGACTCTGCAACTCAACAGCCCATAAAGAGTTATGAGTTACAGAGAATTCTTTTTTATGCGAGAGGCGAAAGTACAGGGTCTTGCGCAGCATGTTTTGCTTTTACTTGGTCTCATGGAGATACCCAAGAATCTGCTATATTTCAATGTCATGCTTTTCGTTGTGATATACCAGAAGCTGTAAGTCAATAGTTGGAAAAAAATTGATTACTGGTATCAGGTTTTTTTTTTATTGAACATCATTATCTGTTCGTTTCAGATAAGACAAGTATCTTCATGCTTTGCAAAAGCCTTTCAAAGGTTTCCCAGATCAATGACCAATTCTTTGACAGGAAGTGACTTCAACAATGGATTTAATCCTGCTAGTGATAAAGTTAACTCCAGAGTGTTTATTTTTGAAGTTACTATGGAGATCAAAGAAGAAGATGGAAAGGGTGCTTATAATACAGTTCCCAAAGATAGAAATTGCTTTAAGCTGCGTAGTAATATTCCAAAGCAAGTATGGTTAAACATACAACAAGTCAAAGAAGGAGGTATTACACTGGAAATAGAGAGGTGCTTTGGTGTCTTAGTCAGTCCTGGTCGTAATGTTAAGCACAGTGATATGAGATTATTAGAAATGGTTAGTACATAGTTTAGGATAATGCTAACATACTTTGAAAATTATTATTAATTATAAACACATGTTTTCAACTTTACAGCAAATAAGTTCATCACCTATGGTATCAGATAAACAGAGTTATAATGTTTGTGGAAAATGGGATCCAGCTGATCCTGCTTTAGAGACCTTAAATATTGAAACAGAAGGAAAAATTTTCATGACAGTTGCTGTAGACTTAGTTATTCGCGGTATAAGAGAACCTGTAAGATTTGTTATTGAGACGTCCGTTAAAGTTTTCCAACAAAATGAGAGGTTTTGGTCTTTTTATAAAAAAAATCTTGTACAACAATTTTTCCTTAATTCGAAAGAGGTAAATAAATTTGATATAATTGACAAATATACGTTCCGTTAAATGAAAATGTCGAACATTAAAATATTCGTTTTCAGATAATTTCGAATGAAGGAAATGAAATTCATTATGAGGTCCAAAATATTGAAACATCTGGTGAAATAGACAGAAATAGATTAAATCTCGCTTTGAACTTGGCTTCATTAATTAGGTCACCTTCCTTAACGAGTATTGATACCCTTACTCCTAAAGAAGATTTCGATTCGGGTACGTCGAAAATTTTAATGTAAACTTGGATTTTTAGGCAGAAAAATATTTACGAAAATTCGATAATTTCAGATGGCGATGAACCAATGCTGAGTGGAACTGGAGAAGTTTCGAAAGATTGCTCAGCAGATGAACTTGCTAGTTGGGCAGAAGTTTTAGATAGCTGGCAGGTTAATGAGCAACGTCCAAAGCTTCTTGTAAAACTAGCAAAACAAGGCATACCAGAAGCTCTTAGAGGTGAAGTATGGCAGAGGCTTAGCAACTGTGACAACTCTCAAGAAATGATGGACAGATATCGAATGCTCATCACAAAGGTAGACTATTCAATGAGTAAATTTGAGATATTTCATTTTGAGTTTTGATCTGGCAACAATCCGCACATCGTTTATATCAATATGCTACAGCGCCTTTTTAACGATGCAAATTATTTTAACAGGAGAGCAGTTGCGAAGGCGTCATTCTTCGGGACATTAATAGGACATTTCCTGCTCACGACTTCTTCAAAGAGACTGGTGGCTTGGGACAAGATTCTCTGTATAGGATAAGCAAAGCATATGCAGTTTACGACGAAGAAATTGGTTATTGTCAAGGTCTTAGCTTCCTAGTCGCAAGTTTACTTTTACATGTATGTTCTTCACAGTTTAATCATTTCAAATATAATAATCAATGATTGTTCATCTTATCGGATATGTTTTCCTCTAGATGCCCGAAGAGCAAGCATTTTGTGTTTTAGTCAAACTAATGTACGACTATGGCTTACGGGACTTGTATAAAGACCGATTTGATAATCTTCACATGAGGTTTTATCAGCTCAACCGGCTGATGGAGGTAAATAAATATTTTTCTAAATCTGTCGCCTTGTACTAATTATAAGTACGTTTTCATCATATTGCGCTTTCTAATTAAAGGATCAGTTGCCTGAACTGTACAAGCACTTCTGTGATCGCGGTATAGAGACGCACATGTTCGCCGCACAATGGTTTCTTACGTTGTTTACCGCGAGGTTCCCGCTGTATCTTGTCTTTCACATATTAGACGTCTTTCTGCTACAAGGACTCGACACGCTATTCCAAGTTGCTCTCGCCCTTTTGACGGTAACTATTAATTCAATTAGTCCTATACTTTTTGCTTTTACAATTGTATTTGTTGTCTACATATTATTTTGTTATAGCTATGTAAAAAAGAACTGCTGCAGTTAGACTTTGAGAGCACTCTCAAATACTTCCGAGTACACTTACCAAAACGATGCCGTAGCGAAGAGGTCTCGCGATATGTCATGAAGCTTGCCTGTTCAATCACGCTTAAAAAATTAAAGAAGTACGAAGCAGAATTCATGGCATTGAAAGGTAATTTTGTCTTCTACGTTTAATTTACGTTCTTTCGTACTACGACGAGCTATGGGATAACCCCAGTTTTAATCTTCTTTATACTTGTTCTTTCTGTTCGACAATTTCTTTGTTGTTAATATTTTTCAATTGCATTTTGTTGTACTAGCTAGCATATATCTGTTCCCTGCAGACGTTTCTCTAATCGACAGAGAAATATAATGGAGAACCATTATACTCCAATTATATATATGTCCCCAATCGTGATTGCATTTACCTGTTGTTATTAAGCATAATTTTAAATCTTACAAGTGCACGGATCTCTTGATAGATCTTGTCATTCTTGGTTTCAAATAGAAAATAATATATTAATAGCTCGATATACCGTGAGACCCGTGCATATCTATTTTTAAGTTCTCTCCATTTAACTGTTGCTCTCTGGTTTGGTTTTATGTTTAATTTTAAGCTATAGGTATCAAGGGTTGTGTACAAAATTGAAAAAGCGTTAAAAGTATCATGGATTGAAGTAAAATTAAGTCAACCCTACACCACTAAAAACTATAAAAACCACGATGTAGTAAATATAAAAAAAAACTTTATGTTAAGTGTATGTATTTAGTGTTATAGTAGTACTTATGCTAGTCGCTTGTATTTGCTCATAGTTTAAGGAATGCTGGTAGAAAAATGTCTGATCAAAGTATTGCCTATTTATAATAGTTGATAATCCAATTACACTAGTTATGAACTAGCTCTGCATGGGATCTGAGAGATTATCAAATTAGTACTCCGTTATAATATTATTTTCTCTATTTACTTCAAGACATTTTTCTAATGCAACTCTATGATTACCCCTCTCTTCTCAAAGAGCCTCAATATTCTAATAACAATGCCCTGTCCGCTAGATCTCTTATCGTTCTAGTTCAGTAAATTTTTTATGTACAAAGAAAAAAGAAACAATCAGCTAATGGCATTGCATGTTTGGCATCTTCCTGTAATCTTCGCGCAAGAGTGTACGCGACGATTCTAAAAGAAGAAGCGTCCGCTCTTCCGCGTGGATGACATATATGTACATTAACAAAGCTTGTGTCTCGCTCGATAAAGTAGCAAAGTGGCTATCGATGTTCTGTGCAATGTTTGTTCGACCCGAGGTGATGGTTTTGTTCGTAAATACCTTTGAAAAAATATGTTTTATTTTCAAAATCGACAAAAAAAAAAAAACAATGAATTAGAAAATTAAGTTTATAGCTAATTAATCGTGATGGTATCTTATTTACATCAATGTTTGAGTATTGATAATGATTATTGAGAATTTAATGCCGGAGATGATGATAATGAAAAAAAAAAATCAATTATTTCTTGAGAATGATCTTGTACAGAGATCGAGCAAAAAACATGACTATATATTTTACAGAGCACGATTCCGGAAGTGGCAAGAGGAAAACAGGACTGGCCGTTAAAAAGCGCTTAGAAAAAATCGAAAAGTACCGCACTAGGCTAAACGAATACTTAAACAAAAACTTCAGCCTAATTGAGCTTCCCCTACAAAATCTCGAAGAGCTGCATTTCTTTCAGTGACCAAGTCTAGTTCGTCTGTCGAGTTGAGTCTTCTTCCTGTTTCTGTCTTCTCGCTCTCTTCTCTCTGACTGTCACTTATTATTATTTATTACACTACTTCTCTCTGCGTCTTCCTTTACTGCTACTTTAACATTGTCTCTCTCTATATATATAATAGATATTACCTCGAGTCAGCGCGACGCAGTTTGACTCTTTGGATTATATCATGCGTGATTTGTTTTCTATATTTATTTATTTATTTATTTATTTGTTTGTATACACGTAGACGACACGTATATATTTAGGAACCTCCGAGAGGCCGATATATATGTATACAGCTATAATAGACAAGCGTGTGTTTTTCGATGCTTTGAATTTGTTGTGCGTAGCATAATATATAGTCACGACTTAGATATAATTATAAAATACTGATTAGCTGCAGTTATTAACGAGTCGCTTTGAGCCAAATGCACTTTTATTGTTTAGCGTTGTAGAACTGTGCAAGCAGTGAGAAAATCTACATTATTATTTAATACTAATATATAGCGAACGAGTGAATTGAACGCGACAAAAAAAAAAGAGAAAGATTCTATAGAGAACGATGCGTATCTTTTGTTACACGATATCTCTTGAATACATGTGTTTTTTCTTTGTTTTTAAATCAGTATTACGTTTTTAAAATCTGTTGACAATAAATGACCCCCTGAACGTCTTTTAGTTTTCATTTAGTCCCCTCCAAGTATTATATACTTACATCCCAACCGTCCCAACCGCATCACTCGATCCTCAGCTTTTGGATAATTTAGCGTATTTTTTGTGTTTATTTTTATTATAATTTTTTTATACTGCTGCACCTCACAGTCTAATACGTAGTTACTAACTGCATCTGCAGTATACTGTTTGCTAAGTTAATTATTGTATACACCTGTGGTACACTGGGAAAGGCATTAAGTAAATGTTATTATTATCGATATAAGTTATCAGCGAAAAATATCGGCACTCGATCACGTTTGATGTCGTTTTTATTTTTCAATATTTGAATGAGTTATACTGAAGCTTCATGTTTTGAAAAATTCTATTTTATCATGTAAGAGCCAAACTGGATATTTTTTAACTACTTGTCTTTTAATGTATATCTCTCTGAACGTAGGTACTACTGACATAATATACACTCTCAGAGTTTTGTGTTGCTTAAATACACTTAACAATAACAACCTTATATGTATACATGGTGTAATTGTGTACGCAAATAAAACTAATAACCGCTCTTTTGTACAAATAAAAAAGAAACTCGACTCGTCCCCCCATCGCTATATAAAAAACCAGTCATTCCCTCGAAACCATCACCAACAAACATACTCTCGCATTATCATCACAGACTAATATATACCCACATATTATTCACAATCTCGCGCGCGCCAGCTGTTGCTCGTCCCGATAACGCATATATATTATATAGCAATGATAAACCAACTCTGTCGCTCCAAATTTTCGCTGCTGCTGCCGTTCAGAAAGTCAGGTATACACACATGTCACACACGTGGAATTTCTTATTAGAGGCGCGTGTCGCAAGAGTGTGTACATACGCAGCGCAGCTATGCAGCAGTAGAGCGGCGGCGGTCTGTCCCCACCACAAAAACACACACTCGATCTGCGGCGGCGACGGCGGTAAATCGGAGCTCGCTGGCAGTGATCGGCCGTCGCTGTTGCGGCCCGGACTGTCTCTTCTCTGTTGTTGTGTGTTATTGTTATATATACATTTTATACTTCAGGATTGTCTTGATGGCTTCGATGGCCAAACGCTTCTCCCTCGGCAAGATCAGTAAGGATCGTTGACTTTTTATTTTCGTCCTTTTTCTTGTTATTATCGTGATATAAGTATTAGAGGTATATCATGCTTATGTATGTATGTGTGTGTGTGAGAGAATATAATTGGGCAGCGCAGCTTCAGGAATCTTTGCGGTTCGAGGGTCTCAAGGACGGTGCGCTTAGAGGTGCGTTTATATTCGTGAATGGAAAAAGGAGGGATCGGCTCTTTTGTGTGTTATAGCTATACATGCAACGTTCGCTCGGACGGCATACCTACATTTATACCTGCTTCGCGAGTTATATATACAACGTACTTATTATTATTTACTGTTTTCGCGCGCCGGACGATTTTTAGACATCACTCTGTTTTGACACGTGCGCCAGAGGAGAGAGAAAATGATGCGTATATCGATGCTGTCAAAATAGCCTCTACTATACACAGTATACCTACAACATAGTTTATTATATTAAAAATCACTCGTGTGCCAAGAGACTCTCACAACTTTTTTATCGAGTTATATACCTCCACGTGTCTCTCCCCGACGTCATTTTTTTTTTCATTTCCATACCCATCTGAAGTATATAAAAATAAAAAATACCACCGTGTGCAGTGTGGGTGTGTTATATACATCACGCACGTGTTGAGAGATCGCGAATCAGCTGATCGAAGCGATAAAGGCGGTGTATACATCATCTCTCTCTCTCACATCATCATCATCATCATCGCCTGTGTGTTGTTGTTCTCGGTGAGCGCAGAGGCGCAGGAGAATGCGGACGAGTACAGCAACGAGGTGGAGCAGCTTCGAGGAACTGTCGCCCGTACCGAGGAGGAGAAACAACGACTCGAACTCGAGTTAGCGCAGGTCAAGGAGATGCTGCAGCGGGAGGTCAGTCGAGCTGATGCGGAGAGTCGTAGAAACGCTGTTATCATCGCCGAGTACAAGCAGGTGCGAACCAGTTTTTTTTTATCCTTATTTGTATAATTTATATAATTTACGTGAAATGTGTGCGGATAATAAATAAGTAGTAACTGGTTACGGTAATTTGAGTGTTGCTGATGTGATTTAGAATAGTAATAAATCGCGTCAATTTGTGCAGACATTTTTTGTTTCGCGTCGATGCGCTCCATTCACGTCGATTTTTTCTTTAGAAGGATATATATACTTCAAGACAGTTTAAAAAAGTCATATTTCGTATTCTCGCATGCATGGAGCTGTTTCCTCGTGTCGACAAGAAGCGTCAATTATCATTCATTTTATTCAAATGTAAATCCGCGACAAGAAAAACTCTTATTTACGATCATCTTATGCAATCGCGATAACGATTTTCGTCGATCCAATGACCTCAGCAAGAAAAGGGTCTTTTCTATCTCTCACGATAACATCTGGCAATGAAAAAGCGCATCATCTACGCGAGTTCGTTATCACCTGCCGGCGTGAACTTGACTCGTTATACCGGATGCGCTAACAGATTTCCTGCGCGTTTCCGCATAGCCGATTGTTTACATCTGCATTTTACCGCCATATACGTATATATACAAGAAGTTATAATACCGAGGAAAAATCGTTTGCGCAACTATTATATGCGCCTCTCTGCAATTACTCTTTATCATAACTAATTATTTCAACTTGGCTCTTTTTTTTCTTTCCACAGATCTGTCAGCGCCTCGAAGACGATTACAATACTGCCAAGGCGTCATTAGGCGACTTACGCGTGAGTTATTTTTACTACTTATTATTTTACGAGAAAGCCTGAGCAACGATATAAAGTGCACCTGAACTTGAAACATTTTCCGCGATACACACGTGTGAGTCAGTCGACGAGTCTTATCAAAATTATACAGTAAATTTCACATAAAATCAGGCCAGACTTTATCTATCCTCCGGCTGTTAAGAGTAAATATACATTATTCTTTCATCATCTCGATTTAAACTTTCAGACAAAGATCTCCAAGTGCGACAAGTGCGCTAGCAGTCCAGTGGACTCGAGCAGTGTAGCGACCAACGCAGCATCCCATCCTCTGGAGAACAGAGTCGATCCGATTCTCAGTAGAGCCCAGGAACGCGTCAGGGAACTCGAACTCGAGCTCGCGCAGACGAAGCTGGCCCACGTGGAAGCCGAGTGCAGGAATCAGGTAATGACACGCACTTTATCCGATTTCAATCGTTATCGATTTTGCCGGGACGATAAGCGCGCGGTATGTGTTTGCTTATGATAGAGCGACAGCTTGCTTTTTATTCCAAGTAATAAACATTGTCTGGCTTATCAAGGAATTTTTGCTCGACAGTAGTTTTATTTGAAAATTTAAAAAAATTGTTACGATATGGCTTATCTGCGATGGTTCTAAACATTTATTTATAAATATTAAAAAAAATTTCTTTCGCAGGATTTAACGCACCAACTGCACGCCACATCGGCAGAGCTGAACGCCGCGCGTAACAGCTGGCCCTGGCTGAGCAAGACTCTGTCCAGCATCAAGGAGGCAGCTAACAAGCGTGAGATGACGGCTGGCGGAGGTGGAGCTGCCGCTGGTATCCTGAGACGCGATAGCGCGCCCAGCGGCGAGATGAGACATGCCCTGCACTCACAGAACCGGGACAGTTTCAAGGAGGCCGTGTGATACAAGCAGCACGTCCTCCTCGTCGGCCGCCAGACACTAGTCACTGGACTGGGGCTATTTCGGACCTTCTGATTTATCGTTCGAATGTCGATCGGGTATCGCGTTTCGCGGATCGCATACTGCGGTGATCTGGTCGCTTGTATTCAATGTTTTTTTATTTTCTAACTTCACTCGTTCACCGAGAGGAATTTTTAATTCCGCTCGGATGATGGAAAATAAATGTTGATGCTTGACAGATGTTGAATATTTTCGAGCGACAAGTTGTGTATGTATATTTGAGCATTTGAGTATAATCGCTCGCGAATGCCCGCTGCAAATAGTTCCAGTCCTATCACCCATTAACACTCAGAAACACGTGTAGATCTAATCTCGAGATATACTTAACGATATAAAACAAAAATGGCGAAAAGGTATTATCGCTGTGCGCATAAAATATGTGCAGCGCACACCCAGGGTTACAGACGTCCGCGTGTTTACGCTTGCTGAGACAACAGAAAAAAAATTCGAGCAAACGAAAAAAAACCGATGAAAGTAGGTTATACGCGAGGAGCACACCGCAACTCTTTTCCTCCTGGTTCGACGACGTATCTTTCATTACTCGTTTATTCGTCGAGAGAAATTTTATTTCACCGTGTCTGTTCAAATTTTTTATATGTGAATCCAACTTGTAGTTACTAATGAGTATCCAGAGAGTATTGGAGATTTGTAACCCTATAATGCTACATTTACTTTTCAAACATGCGTTGACATACTACATTGTCATGTGTTTATTTTTACGTTCGCTGTAAGAGCTTTTTTATGTATTTATTTTTATATTATTTACTTAAATTTTTTACGAAATGTTAAAAATCGCGAGCTTCTGTAGCGTTTTAGGGTTTTGATTGAACGAAAGTTTTTGTTTTATTGTTTCCAAAATAATTAGTTGATACTTTTTGTATTCGTATTTAAATTTATCTAAGATGAAGAAAAAATAATAAATAAATAAACGGTAAATCCCTGACTGTAATTTGGCTTAATCAGGATTGGCCAATTACTTTTAATACACTTTTTAACCAGGACTGCTTCATCACCAATAACATTTTTGTCACGTTGCACATCAATCCAGACTAAATCTTCAACGTCTCACGCGTATCCTCTGTAATACCTTAATTGTATCCTCTAAAAAGCGAGAGCGTTCAAACGAGTCAGTGCGTCTATTAAATTCGCCATTTTTCAAGTCTAATAGTTGAACGAACTTGAAAGAATGTAACGAATGGCTGTAACGTCTAGGGTAAAAATCAAACGAGTAACGAAGGTGGATTTTTTTAGGTGATCGTTTGAATTCGTCCAATAACCATTCCTATAAAGTTACATATTAAAGGCGAGCAATTAAGATTGCGCATTCAATGTTAACATTCCAAAAATGAATGATAAAAAGTCATTTATAAACGACCTATTATTTTTGTAATAATATGTTACACTCTTTTTTCAATTGGCACGAACACTTACTTCTTTAAGTTTATCTTATAGTCATTCAGCGTTGAAAGGTTATGACATTTTGTGATAAAGTATCCCTTTTGGCTCTTATTTAGAAATATTTAAAGGGTTATTTTAAGGCATTGATGTAGTTTTGATGATCAAAACAAAATAACAAAAAAAACTTTAAAAGAATATTTTGCACTTTATAGTAAAGTAAGTCGGCATACAACATTATACATGTCACTTCATTTCAGCGCTATATTTAGTTAATAATTCTAGCAAATTGCGAATAGGATCACTCTTAAGTATCACAAAAACACTACCTATCATTTAACAGAATATGCAATATATGCAATATCAATATTAGTCAATATTGTTATTTTGGTGTAAATAATAATTACATACAATTACATTCACAGATGTTTCTAAAGAAATCTTTGCAATATAAAAATCTGTTTGTAAATTTTGCCTTGTGCCATAAGTATTGGATTGTTTTGTCAAAGTTATTATTTAAATTTTGTTAATTTTTAAAAAATGTAAAAAGTATACGTAATATAAAAGGCTACTTTCATTTTCAAGTTATGTTCGTATCTCTCTGTTTATGTCAATTTTTTGTGGAATTAATCTTCATAGGAATAAACGTTTGTTAGTTTATTTTGTACGACTAATAATTATTGCGATTATTGAATTGCGTCATAACTGTAGGCACGTGAACAAATGATTATATAAACATGTGTAAATATTATAAAATCATTGTGTAATGGGATACAAGTCGAAATAATAAAGGAACATTATTGTACATATTGGTATATTTTTATTTAAAACTTTTCCATAATAAAGAGTAGTTTCCAATTTTTATTTTCATATTATCTGGCTTTTCTATTCGTTGATCACTACTTATTTTTCATTAATTTAAAGCCTACTTAAGAAACTCTATGTTACTATATTTGGCTAAGTTCTCATATCATTTTTCTAGGATAAAATGATATGTCATATCAGTCTCAGACAAAGTATTAGTGATAGCTTAGGTATAAATTTAATTTTTTTCCTTTGTACAATATATCAGACTGTACAAAACGTTATGGTATATATAAGCTTTTAACACGATAATAGACTATTCATATTTATACTTCATAGAAAAATAACTCAGGATATCTAGTTTTTGTTTAGAAAAAAGGTACACAAGAAAATTTTGATTTTCAGAAGTACAGATATGCTTTAACTGTGTACTAAAAACAGTGCTATTTATAAAAACAGATTCATGCTTACTCCATCAAATAATTGCATCTTTTCTATCAATATTTTTCTTACTTAACACGTAAAATAATTAGGAAAATAGATGAAGCAAATCGTTATAAAAATCGTAGAAAATGATACAGATCTTTTGAGAACCTATCTCTATCCAATAATATCAAAATTAAACAAATTATTTTGTCCGTGTAGTTTCGCAAAAGTAAAGTTCCGAATATTTGATTTCATATTCGATGTCGACAAAATTAATATACATACTTGTAAGATCAAGATATTCAAATGATGAACACATTTGTTTTGGAGCATGCTTATTTAAATAATGACTTAAAACGTCAACTAGAACGATTTTGTCAACTTACGCATAATTCTTTCTATGCAGCATTTGACAGTGTTCACCAAATATCACATAGACCACTATGACTATTTTTGTTATATTGGTCTAAAAGGAGTTCACTGTCAGCTATTTTAAATGTGCTTTTATATCAGCCTAGAAACGCTCATAACTGATCTTCAAGTTGAACACTTAATTAAGATTCTTTTTGCAGTTTAAACGAAATACAAAATTATCTTCATAAAAAATATATAAACTGCTATTCACCTAGAAATCAGAAATGATCATTAGGAATTGTCGAAAACCGTAACACTGATTTGTAAGTAGTCAAGTAGAATCTAACCGAAATTTTCGTTCGGAGGTTGAAGCATCGGTAAATTTATGCCCATGCCCTCGGCATCGAACCTTTGCAATATTCTCAACAACCACATCGGAAATCCATTCCTCACGACATAAATGTCATTTTCGTTTTCCAAATCGTTCTCGAGCACGTTGATGAGTGGTCTGAGATCGTTTATATGCTGATTCCCCTCAGCCTCCATATGATTTCCCTGATCATCCAAATTATTGTTCGCGAGATCTCTGTTTTCAACTTCGGGAATGTCAAAATTCCATCCAATTCTCGGTGCATCAGCTATGCTAGGCGAGTCCGAATCCGATGAGTGATCGTGTGCTATACTTGACAAATCGTATTCAGGAGATAGATCAGGGGGAGAGTTTGAGTTTGGATAGCCAGAGTCCATGATTTCCGGTGACCAACTGTTTGGCGGACTTTCCGGTGTGTCTGGAGATATTATTTCCAATTTTGTTTCTTTCTGCGTATTTATCCTCATTTCGGGAATTTTCCCGTTAAAGCTTTTTGGTATGGTACCAGTATAGTGTCTTAATTTTTCAGGACTTTCAGAGTAATTTGTTTGGGGCGAATTTCCACTACTAACAGTTAAAAATATATATTTATATTTTAACAAAATTGTACAAATACTTAATAGATACAATTTGTATAACATGTATTCGTGCAAAATGTAAAATTTACCTGAGATTACTTTCAGCTATCACAGATTCATTTGAACATGCACTTGTTTTATTTGGTTTGCTCGCATTTTCCGTAAGTACATCATTTGATGCGTCTTTTGTACATAATAATAAATCTTCATTGCTGCTACTGGAAGAGCTTGAATTAGAACGTTCAGACCTGGGCTTTGAAACTTTCCTTTTTTTACTTGTCAACGATGATGGCACGTGTGGAGAACTTGTGTACCTGGGATCTTCGAAAGTTTTTTCATTTGCATTGTTAAACGTTTCATTGTGATTTAATTTCAACTTTTTGTTGGGTTTTTCAGGTAAGGGACTTGCGATATCAGAGTCAAGTAATGGATCTGTCAAATCTTCCAAGTACAAGCCCCTGCTTATTTGAGATGGCTCTAAATACATGCTACATATGCTTGTATTTTTAGTGAAAGAATCTTCTGCAAAATCAGTCATTGAATCATTTGCTTGCATTGGTTGATGAGAAAATAGTGAAGTATTTAAATCGCCAATATTTTCATCAATATCGATTGAAGAGGCTTGTGCCTGAACACACGAATTTTTCGTATTCTCCGAATTTTCAGAATCTTTCGTTTCCGAAAAACTGGAAATCATAATAGAGTCATCTGCAGCTGAATTGTCCAACTCGTTAGAACGACTTTCAGTAACTATATCGTCCAAGCATACGTCGTCTGGATGAATTGATGGAGTACTATTTTCCTCCTCTGTATCCCAAGTTTCATTTTTATAGCAATTTTCAGATTGTTCAACATTTACAGGGGGAAGTCCACTTTCAATCCATGGTTCATTTTCCCACTCTTCTTCATCGACTACGTCTATCTCATTACCGGCGTCGCGCAAGAAATAATCTACACCTGGACCTGGATCTTCATTCCATTCATCATAATATCCAGGTGGATAGTCGTGATCCAGAAAGTCGTCTGGATCTCGATCATTCATACTGTCGTCGGATATTGTCGACAGAGCAACTACCACAACTGGACCGTTTTCTCTATCAACAACCGACCAGCCGGCGTTCTGCAATACCTGCTTTAATTGATCCGACGAAATATAGTATTTTTTCATAAATCTTAATAAATATTCCAAAGAAATTTCTTCATCTAAACCTTCCTCGTTTGTGGAAAACTTTCTTATGTAGAAGACAGCATCATCAAGGATTTTCTGCTCATCCGAGCGATTGTCTATCTCATATGGGTATATGTGAGTAGCTATAGGATTATAAAGTCCTTCTGTACCTGTGATTTTTTCAACATTCAAATCATAGGTTTTATGGAAGACTGCCATTTGCGAACAAGCACCAAGATTTTCAGTTCCAGGTGGTCCATCGCATATTCCATGGAACGTTACTTCATACTCCGGGAATCTTGTCACAATATTGTTTGCCCTGCAAGTAAGCCAATGATTGGTTAGATACTCTGTTGACAAATAAAAAAAAATTGCAGATTTTTTAAAGAAACAAATAACTGTACCAATCTTGAAACTGTTTTCTGGTCCATTCAAACTTGTGATCCCAGTGCCGAAATTTTGTCATGTTCGTAAAAAGTACATTGAAATCTGCATTCGGTGTTGTAATGATTGCTACTTTGGGCCTTATATATCCAAATATGTTGTATGGCAATTGGGTCAAGGGTTCAGGATACAGGTGCTCAACTCTACATAAGAAAGTTAAGTAAACAAACTATATCTAAAATAAAAGCATTTGCAGATAAAACCACACTCACAATTCTATGCAGACAACAGCATCGCAGCCCTCCAAAGACTTGTCGTGTTGAGTAGCGCTACCCTCCATCACTCTGAAAACCAAGGGACTGGATCTCTTGTGCAGGTAGTCAGTGTGCAGTGGTCTTGTCTTCTCTTTATACAAATCCAGAGTGCTCTTGTCGATATCCACAAACAATGCCTCCTCTACACCAACCATCCTCTTCAGGTATATGGCAAAGCCAAGTTCCGAACATCCAAAATCCACAATCTAAAAAATACAAGTAATACCATCAAGTACCCAAAATGTAAATAAACTCTAAGAAAAAATTGCGCAGTACATACCTTCTTCAGTTTACCGCCGTATCTCTTATCAGTCAGGACGTTCACGACGGCCTCGTATCTCTGAATGAAAGCAGGTGGTGAGAACTTGATGGTCGACTTGCCCTCCTCCTCGTCATCGTTGGAGAACCGCCGCCGGAGGTTCGCCTTCGACTGCGTCCCGACATCGACGTAGGGATCATCGTCTACCATGAGGCTCCTCTTCTCGCCGCTGCAGCGGCTGTAAACAAACTTGCCCAAAAGGTAGAAAACGTGGAAGAGCACGATTATCATCGCGTCTCCTTCTGCCAAGAATGTTGTTGTCCTCTTCTGTTTCTATATGCGCGTATAATCTACACGCGCTTATCTTTATTTGTTGTTATCGCCGTTCTTGTCTTCGAGTAAGGAGGTAGGTAGGTACTGTGAGATTTCAAACGCTAAGCGTGAGAGGGTGACCGAGTGCATCGCGAACGAGAATGGATGCAGCGTTGTTGCGGTTACTGCATTCGCGGGAAGAACTGATGTGTGCATTCCACAGTCGTGCCGGTGTGAGAAAAAATCGCGAATATGGAGGATGGAATGGAGCCAGTAGTATGCCTTGTGAGATATAGGTTTTTACTATAGTATAGGTCAAAGGTATTTACTAGTTACTGGTGTCTTATTAGGGTCTTTTTGCGCGCGATGTTTATTCTTTCGTCTGCTCGCGCTTGCGCAGTTGAGCTTACTATTTGAATTAGCCAGGCGGCATTTCTCGTAACTTAAGCAACAAGATATTGGATTTAAGAGCAAAGATCAATCAAATACAATCAAGTTTGCATCAAGATGTATGTATGTATGTACGAAAAGTTTTAGAAAGATTAAATGCATCGTTTTCAAGAAAAGCTGTAGTAACAAGTGGACTTTATTTTTACCAGGATATCTTAACATACTCGGAATGTATCTAATTGTTCAAAGCTTAGGGGATAATTATTATAATGCAATAACAACAATAATAAGTTTGAGCGAGATAGATGTATATTTTTCTTTTAACAAATGTATCTTATATCATTTAAAAATAACTGGAATAAATATTTATCACCATCTAACGTACATAATTCGCAGTGCGTAATCAAGTTTCATCGAATACTTTCGATCGAGTACAAGTCGTCGTCACCATCATGCTTAATTCCTCTCGTCAATATATCGCGTACTTATTTGCGTGTGCGTACAACATTATATATATTCATAAATACATATATAACCACGCTTGCATCTCAATATATGTATATATAACACTTTACGCGCACGCAATAATCGGTAATATGAGTCGGCGAGGACGTTAATAATAAAGTTATCAATAATAAAAGTTATACAATATAGAATTATATCGTTGAAACATAACACGAAGAGAACACATCAGCTAGCAGTTATGCACATGTAGTTGTACATAAATGACAATTATCATAATCGTAAGATTATACTTGTTAAGTATTTTTTTTGTGTTTCAATGAGAGATCGCTGGTTGCTGTACGTCAAGTACCATAACACACAATGTTGCATGTGTGTATGTAATATTTATGTATCGAAAAACTTGCGAACTCCGTTATACAAGCCTATCAATTAATTTATCGTTACAATAACCGATGACGTTTTATACTTTTTTTTAAATTCTCTTTTTACATTCTATTACACACAATCTACTCGACGTGTATGATTACCATTACGTACTATTGCATGAAGTAATTTTCAGTTCCTCTCCAAAGATCCTTCTTTCTTTTCCAGCCCTCGCTTATAGTATACGTTTCGACAACGATAGTATGTTTTACAAAGTAGAGAACATGCGCGATTAAAGATTGAGAATACAGCCGCCACAACGAAGTTTTTCTTTTCTTCTTTCTTTTAAACAAAGATTAAATCACAGTAAAGTTTGAGATTCAGTATAGGTATATATACGATTCATCGATACACCGCTAAATGTATAAACGATCTAATGTAATTTGAACGTTCGGTGCACAACATTGATTTGTTCGTCTTCTCCTCCTTCTCCTTTACAGCAGCGTATATTGCTCCATACATCCTCCCGTCGCATTGTGCATTTCGAAATTCACGTGCGTTCTCCTCTTGTCGATAATTTTTTCCTCGTTTTTATATAGCCACCCTTTGCTACCAAAAACGAATCGAGTCCGAATAATTGCCTCGGTTATATAGGTTACGGGGGTGATGATTAATCGGGCGCATACTGGACGCGCTTTCAACTCTTCTGACGCAAGATGCCGACGCTGTGCTCCGTTTCTGCAATCAGAAAAATGTCCAGGCATGCCGGTGTTAAGTCAACGCATTCGTGCAGTCACACGTGCAAACCGATGTGCGCTTTTTAAAATCATGACACAATTTCTGTCGTTGCGGCTCTCACGGAGTCATTCGTCTTATCAGTATCTTTGGGTAATTCTGCTTTTTTATTCTTTTAAATTTATTTATAGACTCTTGGATTCTGTACAGCTTTTGATTCATGTATTTAGGCGCTCGGTTATTATTGCATAACTCTGACAACAGCTGGTGGAGAGATACATTTTCGATTAAGTTAAAAATATTCCGGCGTGTAATCGATCGATTCGCTAATGTACTTAAATTTAACATAAAGCTTTATTCGCGCGGATATTTGTTTCATATATTATTTATATGCACGAGTATAAAATTATAAAGGTATAAATGGCATATACCTCATCAAGACTCCCAAATTCTGTGGTACGAATGGCTCCGTTCAACGTTAGCCTTTAAATCTCGTTAGCAAAAAATGTGTAAACAATTTCCTTTGGCGTTTTAGAATTTTCGAAAATGGCGAACGACGTTAGATAGATAATAATAACTCAGTTAAAATTTGGGAGCAGACTTCATGAGGCTTACACAAGATCCCGTAGGAAACAAGATGGTATGAATATTGTCTAACGAGATTTAACTGCAATAACGACGAGTTTCGTGATTGCGTTTTTGCAAATGGCAGTGCATTATCAACTTTTTATTTGCAATCCCTTTCATTTAGCTAATAGAGATGATGAATATGCATATAATACAGTATCAAACTGTACTGGGTAAACAGAATTGTTTGGATGATGAAGAAGATCATGCCAGAATGTTTTATACTTTTTATACAGTTTCAAATCAATGATGATGACTGATTTTCTGAAATTTTCATTTCTTTAGGCCTTGATTCAGAATAAATGTCAATATAGGACTAAAAACAGAACGTATTTACAAAAAAATGTAAGAAACAAAAAGTACTATTATTATTGAAATGTTGAATTTCATGTAAACTTGGACCCTTTTTGGACCCAGCATATTGGGTAATTCTTCTTCTTGTGTAAATTATCCATGCAAGTCTGTTAATATTTCAATTCATTACTTACGGTACTATGAACGTTTGCATTGACGTACGCTATTATATTGCCATATAAATATTTGCATGTGTATGTTATGTATGAAATCATATAATTGCATTAAAATTAGTTTTTTGTGTTTAGCTAAAGCATTGAAAATTGTGCGTAATCGAATCTCCATGAAAAATCTAATAAAGTACAAAATATATACATAATTATTATATTCAAAGATGTCTTATTACTTCTACGTGTTTGCAAATCTTAAAACTACGGCTTGTTGAAGTTACACTCTATGTATAGTACAGGTGAAATCCATTTAAAAAAAATCAAACAACGTAAAAAAATACGTATGCATATATAGCAAGACCGAGTAGGCTAAATTCCGTGTATGTGTGTGTGTGTGTGTGTTGAGTCCGCGTGCGGCGACAAGTGTATAATATAAATAATATAATTCGCGTTTGTCGCTTGCGGGTGCTATTCTTGGTACGTATTATATGTCACACAGTACAAGAAGAAATATACAATTAAATATATATATATATATAATATAATAAAGAAAATTGACAGACAACCCACGTTATCAGCAGCGTGTAGCGCGCGACGTCGCTTCATCCGCAGTTAATAATTCAACCGCTGATTAGACCATAAGATCCGCGTTAGCAGCGGCACCGAGTCTGTCTGTCTCTGTTATATTAGCACTATAGACTTATTAGAGCTGTTTGTGTGTGTAGGTCCCAAAATCTTTGTACTACGTGGCGCAGTCCGAGACGGAGTAGACGACAGATAGATAGGCGGATAATCGCATTGCGAGATCGATCGAGAGAGCGGAATTTACAAGTACGACTCTGAAAATTCAAAATCAGAACCGGAAGCTCGAGAGGATCTCGTATAAACGGAAATGCCCCCACCAATTGCGCTGTCGGAGGTGCCCTCGCCGGTCACGAAGTCAGCCACGATCAGCGAATCCTTGGGGATACTGCCACCGCCGCTGCCTCCGCCACTTCCACCGCCACCTCCGCCCTTCAGTGCGTCTCGCTCAGCCAGCTTCGCCTTCACCGCTCGGATCTTCTCCTCCTTCTGTGGAACAAATTCAAAAGCATTCAATATAGGTAATTCTTATAATCATTCTCTACAGCTATGGAACTATTTTACATCGCAGTATTGTAATATTATATATATTTACAACTCTATAACTAAGCAAAACCAATTGTTAAAAGAAATCTTAAAAAATATAGTTTACTATTCACGTATCTCTCTCGGCACGTCATAACGGTGGTACGCGAAAGAACGAGCCAGCTGTAAAATCTCAATAACATTTAAATCTCCGAATTATTAATCTCACACTGACCTGAGCAATGAGCTTCTGAAGCTCGTCGTTTTCGTTGAGCAGCTTCTGATACCTCTCCTCGTCTTCCTTGGACATGCCGACATCGGGATTGTATTTAGACTCGGCCTTGTCCTTAGGGTGGCGTATGACCTCGATGACCTTAGGTACGAAAATCAAGGCCATGCTGAGGAAGCAGCAGAATATGATGGCCAGCGAAACGAAGACGAAGCTAGCGTCTTGTTGGCTAGCTATGACCATTGTGACGGGAACCGTGATTAGGCAAAGCACCACCACGTTGTAGATCGACATGCCGACGTAGCGCGAGTCGTTGATCTGTTTGACCTTGATACTGCGAGTCTCGTAGGCTAGGAACAGTCCGAACACCAGGACTACGCCTTTATAGCCGTAGATTAGGCCTGTAAACCATATAATTGCGTGTGGTTTGTCGTATACCAGTGTACTTCTCCTTATACATATCGACATATAATTATTATTGCCTACCGAGCCAGATACTGTTGTGTTCGCTCTCGCAGTGCTCGAGTTCCGGACGTATCCTGGCGTCGTCGTCGCCTTGAGTCGACGCTTCGAGGGGGAAAACCTCGAGTCTTCGCTGTAACGGATCAACTCCCTGCCAGGCGCCTAGTAGAACCACGTCTATCGCCAGAAGGGCACTGACCATAGTATACAACTTCCACGGCTGGACTTTCTTCTGGATCGAGGATATCTTTTGCTTCGCTATGAATAACTGTGACGCAAAAAATTATACAGTAGTTGGTATATTATTTATATAAGTTATAGCTGGATTCGATTTTTCCCGTGTTCTATAATATATACATTGTTTCTATTATATACATATGCGCTCTATTGATTTATGTTAAATTATTACACTATACCTTGGCGTGGTCTGCTTTCGTTTTGGTGTTCAACCTGTGCACCCGCCAGACTTTGCTGAACATGGCACCGAAAGCGAGCGTAAAGCCGATAGACAGCATCCACGATCTAGCTTGGCAGATGCGTGGATACTGCGATGATTCAATGAACCGACCGTCAATACCCAGCAAGAATACGGAAATGAAGCAGGCTATACAGCCTACTAGCATGATCGTATTGCATACTGGATGCGACGATATAATAACCCTGAGTCGCAGAAAAAATACACGAAACGCATTATTATGTGCACAACACAGCGCGCTGCAGAATTATTTATTATTTTATACGCACCTTCGATGCCTGTTCCAAATGTTGAAGATAATTAGTGCGAGGGCAATGACGATGCCCACTGACGAGATGGTGCACATGGTGATGAACAACGGTAGCGACACTGTCCTCAGGAGTTTCTTCACGATGGTCCGGTCTTGAGGGACCTTACCCCCGATCCATTTTTCCATGTTGCGCCAGGTGAGATTATCCATTTGCGTGTCGTAGTAGCCCAATTTGACGTACTTGCCGTCGATAACCTGCTCGATCTGTGTCAAGGCGATACGATCACCTTGCGAGCTAAAGGCGACGTAGCCCTGTGTATGTGTCACGATGGCGGCACATGCGAATAAAGAGGATCGATACGATCAATGGCTGCGCGATATTATCGCGAGTATAGTGCTTTTCGCGCGCGCGCGTATATATAGAGTGGGGTTCATGTGCAGGGGGTGCACTTACGGATACGCCGATGAACTGAGTCGAATTGATGGCGGAGTAGATCTCGTCGGCCGTCTCCTTGTCGTTGTACGTAAAGTTCTTCAGACTCTTGCCCTGTTTATTCAGCTTCTCCATGGTCTTGTTGAATGCTGGAATTCGAATAGATTTTCATAAATTTTCATTTTTCTGACTGATATTGCTCAAGTGTAATCCGCATCGATCGCGAGAATGACCCCCAAATTCCGCAGCAAAAAGTTAATCCGGAAATCGCTCACACAGCGTCGTCCCGGCAATAAAAAGTTAATCCCTCGGGATCAGTACTTACCCAGCGCAATGGACCAGACGGCGTCGTAAGCAAGGGGTGCCTCTTGATATCCCTCGGGATACCTATTGTTATCAATGTCGTAAGTTTGTCTGAGGACCTGGTTGAGTCTTTGTCGAAAGTCCTCGGAAGTCATGCCACTGATGGTGGTGTCGTTGTTCTGGTTCCACATGAGAGCCTCGGTGGTGAGATGGCCCTCGGCAGCTTTGCGCATCTGTTCCTTGGTACAGCTGATGCCCTCCTTGTCGAGGTTCATCTCGAACCAGTTGTCCTCGTACCAGCCGATGAAGAACCAGACGTACGTTTTGCCGTACAAGCCATTTTGGTAAATCTCGCAGAGGACTCGACGAGCCGCGACGACGTAGAACAGGCCGACGATGATACGGGCATCCTGACGACGCAAATTCCGTACCGCATCCGAGGGATCCGAGAGGAAACTTTGACGGGTCACTATCTCGATGCCGGCCTCCTTGCAGCGACTCTCCAGATCTTCGACCGTCTATTAACGACGCAATTATAAAATTAACATTTTTTTCATACAAGTATTATAATAATGACATCAAGGGGCTGATATAATGATTTACCGAAATGAAGACCTCCTCAGCCTGCTGAAGAATAGCGACGCGAGACCATCCGAATTTCTGAAGCAATTTAATCCTCGTCGGATTGTGCACAGTGGCGGAAGGATGCGTCCTGAAGAGAGTCGGAAATCGATTTCGATCCGACAGCGCCGGAGACGAGGCGCCGTAGCACAGCTGCAAACACGATTAAAACTTTCAATTACTTCTCTCGCTCTCTAGTATCTATATAAACGATGACTTATTATACCGACAAATTCGCTGTATATAGCTTACCACCACGAGGTTCCACATCTTCGCAGCCTCGGCGACCGTCGTGCAGACGGTACTGCATCCGGCCAGCAGCATTAACTTTTGAGGCGGATTGTAGAGCAGGTTGTACATTACGGATGCTCCGAGTCCTGGCTCGCACTGCAACGAAATTTTTTTGTTTGTATACATTTATTCATTTTTAATAGAACATGTATTATCAGGTGTGGAGGATATATAAATATACCTCGCTGTCGTTGGAGTGAAGTTTGAGGGTAAAGCCTGGCAGTAGATTCTTCTCCCTGTTGACGTCTTCCAAGGCGAGATTGGCCGCGGGCATACATGCCTGCGTCGTGAAAAAAGTTATGCAATTGAGTTAAACGCATACACACGTGACGATCATCACTTTCTTATATATTATACATTCAATTATCGCTGAATAGATAAAACGACAAAGAGCTTCTCTCCACACAGCACTTCATTAAGAATTAATAGAGACAAAAAGACACATTATTCCGTACACACTTAGCAAATTACTCGCTAGAATCAACAAAGAAGCATCGCGACAACTCACCTGTCCGCCCTGCCAGCCTCCCTTGCCCTCGATAGGAAAGATCCCGCCGATGTGTAGGACATTGTCGTCGTGGTTCGCCGCCACCAGTCCTAGGGCTCCCAGCAACAATCCCAGCGTGAAAACGCCCGCCATATCCTTTCTCTCTCTCTCTCAACAAACTCTTCCCCCAAGTGTCTCCTACAAGTCGACTTCCCGCGTCATGGTTCTGAGAAATTCGCGGGATGAGAGTCTCAGGCCGACCTATCGATCTCGGCTCCCATCGTCGTCGTCGTCGTCGTCGTGGCCGATCGAAACAGCCGTCGCGAGCTTACTGAGAAGTAGTTGGCGCCGATGAGAGGAGGTGTCGCGCGCGCGCAGCCCTTTAGCACACTGGACTGGTGTGTCGATCAATAGCTAGCGGGGAGGAGGTGGACGTGCGCAAAGACGCCTCGCAGTGACTGCCCTCCGGCGAAGCTTTTTTTGGAGGCTGTTGTGTTGTGATGCTGCGCGGAGAGTGGGTTAATTGCGGGATGATTATGAGGAGGTTTCTAGGGACGTGAGGCGGAATAGTTTGTTCGTGAAGAGGCTGAATTTTTTTTTAAGTTGAGAGAGCAATTAAAATAATTTTTTGGTGATTAGTAATGCGAGTTAATAGCAGAATTAATAGTTACGAAGGTTTGGTTTTAATTATGATTAAATATATAGACGCAATTATGAGTAGTCGTAAAATGAGAAATTTAGAATAAATTATTATTGCGGAGTTCATATTTTCGCGGAAGAAACCGAAGCTGTGGAATTATTATCGAGACTGTCACGCACGTAGTTCTGGGATATAATTTACGAGGTTCATCAAGAGCTGCATATTTTTCCATTACTCCTCGCGAAGATGCTCGTGGCGGTCCTTCTGAGACTCTCTCCTCTCCTATAAGATACGGAAAGCGCACATGTGGCGAGTGACACACATTTGAATATTCGCTCGGAAAAATAACACGCATGCGTATTGGCGGGAATCAGGTTAGAGATGGAGCCACCTGATGTCGCTCCGCGCTATCACAGAGGCATGACGCCACTTGCCAGTGCCGCTTTTGTACGCTTCTCAAGCCGGGATTTTGTTTGGCAATAAGTTTGTACAATGATTCGGTAGCTAAGATTTACTCCGTTTGTTCGATTTACATAAAACAATGACGACACAACGAGCACTTCCACAAAGCAAAGAGGCTCTGCTGAAATCCTACACAACGAGACTGAAGGACGACGTGAAATCCATGCTCGAAAACTTCGAAGGTAACTTTTCTAACCTCTAAATACTCCAAAAACTTCACTTGTAAACAAAGCTAAAAACATTTTATTGTACATTTTTTCTTAGAAATTTTGAAATTGGCCAAGGGTGAAAATGACACGCAACTGTCCAGGATGACACAGTGTGAGCAAGACACCTACGAGATGCACGTCCGAGCAGCAAACATGGTTAGGGCTGGAGAGTCTTTGATGAAGCTGGTGTCAGACATAAAACAGTATTTAATTTTGAACGACTTCCCTTCCGTAAACGATGCTATCACACAGAACAGCAAACTCTTCAGGGCAAAGCAAGCTGAGTGCGATCAGAAACTGGCATCGCTGAGAGACGATATGGCTGCTGATCTCTATGACCTGGAAGAAGAATACTATTGCTCAATATACAAGTGACTGACTTAGTTAGAATTTAATTGTCTGTATATAAAAGTGTACATATTTATGCAAATTTTTTTTGTGTAACATGATAAACTACTGAAAATGTAACTACAAAGTATCAAGCAAGAAGATATATTTCACAAAAGTTGAAGCGATAACAAATCTTTTCGTGTATCATTATTGTTCTGAGATTCAGAATGTTCTCCAATAAATTATTATATTTTCTATCTCTGCTTCTCGATATTTTTTTTCAAACCTATACAAACTTAAACTTTAGTTACAGTATTGAGTTATTAACTAAAATAAATAATGACAGAATAAGAACAATATAATTACAGTTTAATCATTTATTATTTATTTTTATAAGCTATTGGCATGATTACAACTTACGAATAACTATAATAGTACATAGCAGAGTAATACTAATTTTTTTTATAAATGAATGGTATGATAATGACGTAATTAAGAGATGTAATAATGGTGACAATGACATTACAACTACAACCACAATGACCGATGATATTATTGAATGAAATTATCTAATAATTTACAAAGGAATTATCAAAAGCTTTCCGTATACAGAAAGCAAGGAGTTTTAAAACTGTCCAATTTGCCTTTATTTTTACTCATTCATAGAGAAACAGCTTCGATTTATGGTGTAAGTGAATGTTTTGAACTTAACTTTTTTATATATTTTTAAAACACTATACTGATCACGTTATAGACTTTACATATTTTTACTGATTAAATTCACAAAGTACATATAATTTAAACATATACGATTTGTCAGATATAAGTTAATAAATTTTCGAATAACTTGAAAGAATTGTATTCTTTTTAAAAAGTTATTTTGAACTGAAATTAAATTTCGATTCAATCATAAAACAACAGTCCACTCAAGTTACATTCATGATGGATCTCTATGAGAAAGAAATGTGGCAAGCATGAGGCAGTATTTTCAATTCTGCTGTAACATTATTTTTAATTTTCACAATATGAATTATCTATAAAACCTATTACTTGCTTTTTACCACCAAAAAAGAAAATTAACAAGATTATCACAATACGAGACACTAATGCCATGACACAGACTATCACTACTACACGTTAAATAAAGAAAATTCTTACGATAACACAATGATTTAGTTATGTGATATCGCAAATAAATGCATTGTAACTTAGTGACAAACCCCAGCAATGACCAATATGATGATGACCATATAGACCAAGAATAATCGAAAAAGTACATTATGAATGAAAAATTTTCAATACTGTAGCTACAATTATGATCAGTCCATGATCTCGTAATAAGTTAAAATTACGTGCATCGCTCGTTAATTTAATGGCGCATTTGTATTTTCGCAGAACATTTGATGGCATGTGTCTCTTCATTTGAATGGAAAAAAATATAACTCAACATGCAGAAAGGGCAAGAAAAATATCCTTGAAAACTGGAAATTTCAGAGCTCTGTGACAAAAATTAATAGCCTTGAAAATATATGTAGAGTACTTAATTTTCGACTTTTCAAGGATTTTAACTTAATAATTTAGTATGCATGGTATGTACAACTTTCAATATGCTTAAAAATTAACAGTTACACTTAACAAATTGGGCTCTTCAGGCTCATTGATATTTTTATCGAAATACATTGATTTTCAACCAATGGTTTTTAAAATTGTTGCCATAAAAAAGAGCTTATAGCAAAAATTTTAGAAATAATGAGTTGCGGACAAAAAAATACACCGAACACCGTCGCGCTTTAAAAATGACGAAAGTGGACGGTCTATTGTTCAACATGTTTTAATCCCGATTCGTGTTTAGACTTTAGACAGCAAAAGAGCACGCATTGGAACTAAAAAAAAAAAAAATACAAACAATAAGCGTTTACAATTTTTCTTCCTGACGATCAACATCACTTAACACGAGTGAAGAATGCTTTGTTAGCATCGAAAATTCATCAAATGTACAAATCTACAATTTTTTTCATTCATAGAAACGGCGGCTTATTTTACATAATACCTATACACGAAATATTCTAAGTAAACTTATGCCTTATATCGGCAAAATTTTACGAATTCAAATTCTTTTTTGTATTTTGTTCCTTTTTCTGGCTTAGCCTACTTTTCAATCTCCCGCCTCGCAAACGTCGTTAATCTTAGCAAGTCCTTACATCTACTAATTTTTAAAATTCATCTTAAAACTCTGGCCTTGTATTAAATATGTATAGCTCAAAGCATTCCTAGCTTAAATTAATCTCAAAAAGTTTCAAAATGTTTATCATCTTTATCACCTGCTTTTTCCTTGTTTTCTATTTTTAATTGCAACTCTCGTAAACGCGGTTGCGCGAAAAGTCGTCGAAAAGAGGAAGAAAGACGCAGTTAGTGCGGTCCTCCTCGCGCGAATGGAAGATATAAATACTCAATTTAATCAAAGGACGCGCGCACGCTCGCTCTCCGCGTTTATAATTGACGCGACGCGCGGCGCACTTTTGCAAGTCTTTCGCTTTTGGCAGTTTTACGAGGAATTCATTAAATTAGTAAGTAAATGCTTGTATAATGGAATGCTACCGGTCCACCCTCAATGAAAGCTCTTTATCTCCTTCTCACCTAATTCATTCTTTTCATCATTCTCTCGCAATCAACCTCTTATACTCTCTTCCAATCGTACCAAGTTTGCCGGTTGGACGTCTTATTTTTTCTCTCCACGATTAGAAAAAATTGCCTAATTAGAAAAAAGTCAGGCGGTACGGTTTTCCTGCGTTTGTATGTGCGCGGTTCTGCACGCTAGGAAACGAGAAAAATGCGAAACGCCTCGTTGCGCCCGGCGAACGTATCTGTGTATGCATGTATGTGTATTCAGTACAGCATGTCGGCCGCCGTCTCTTGCCCCCATGTGCCAGGGTCCTGCGATGGCTTCAGGTAGTCCACTTCGTCCTCTTCGTGCAGCTGTTGTTGTTGCGGTGGCGTTGCTGACTGGGGTGAGGCCAATGTCGACATCGTCGCCCGCGTAATACCGAGTTCGAAACCCTCAGAAGCCAAATCGACTTTGCTTGGGGTATAACTCGCCAGACCACCTCCGCCTGTATGTAAAATAAGTATTAATTAGCCAATGTCCGTATTCTTTCAGTCACAAAGAGGTTTATTATTAAACAAAAGATAAATTAATAATTATAATTCAAGGAGAATTTGTACAAGCTTGATAAAACATAACCTTGTATTATTTTCAACGTGAATTTAATATATCTCGCATGATATTTTGGTGCTTAAATAAAATGATTGAAATTACAATTACGGAACTTGCATGGAAAATGTATGCGGAGTTGCAAATTACGTAAAACGGTCTTACTTATAGAAAACATATTGTTTCAAAGTAATGCCGTTGGATAATGATAATGACAAGTGGTTACCTAAATAACATATGTCATTATTAGCGATTTCTCTTCGCGATGCTTATGAGAGCGCTGTAATATTTTCATGTTTTCACGAAGCAAAAATATCAAAAGGAATGTAATCCCGTCGTTCGAATACTCGGAATAATTTCGATCGGCCGTATAATCAAAAGGTTCATTGACCAACAGCTGAAACAGCCGATTACAAAACACAACAGTCCTCCGCATCATAAAGAGAAAAGAAACGGTCCCGGTAATCATTCAAAATCAGTCCCCGACTTGGACTTCCTAAGAAAAATTCCTCATTCTCATCCTCTCGACGGGTAACAGCACCGTAAAAATCAAAGCACCGCGCAATGCGCGACGTTCACCTCTCGCGCACGCAGAGCGAGTTCTTCTTTATAGCCGCATCAGAAAAAGCCGTGGTGCCGCTCTCGTGCGCGATAAGGATGTTTTGAAATAATAGTGTCCCATGCGAGTATACAGCAGCAGAAGCAACTCGAGGCATGGTAGCCGCATAACAGGTAGTAGTAGTAGTAGTATTTCTCACCGAGTAGAGAGGGCAAAGTACCGCTGGGGCCGGCGGAGCGAGCGGCTGCTGCTCCAGCGGCCGCGTCGCCGGAAGCGGAAGTTTCGCCGTCCAGGCTGCTGGTGGCTTCGGCCTCGTGCAGCATTGAGGCCTCGCTCGGGTATTCGAAGGTGCGCGTGGCCGTGTCGTCGAATTGGATCCGATGCTGTGGAATGAAAATAAAAGAAAAAAACGAGTCAGTGAGTGGAAGCATCATTGGCTTGTATCTGTGTGTGAATATATATATTATACATAAAGTGTACGGTCAGGTGAATGGGTATCTCTGTGCATGTGTGTAAGTATGCGTGAGCTGCAGCAGTGGTTCGCTTCAGGCATTCCACTGACCACTTGTCACGACGACGACAACGACGACGAGTCGAACGTTTTTAAATAGTTGCTGTGGGCTCGTATTATTATAGGTACTACAGCTATGCTGTGTAATGCCGTTGCGTGGCGGATTATTTGATGACCTTGCGGTGAATGGCTGTTTGTCGTTAAATTGGCTAGTTGCATTTTGCAAAGTATGCGATGCGATCGTATACTATTAATAAATTTGTACACGAATTCTTCGAATTATTCGCATTCACGCATTACTGCTGATACGAATATACATTTTGTTTTTCAGAGCTGTAAGCTCTGAATCACACTCGGATTCACGCGTAATTTCCGACCCAAAAACTCGCACAGAAAGTGCGAAAACCCAAGTTCCTTTCCGATTCAAATTTCCACATTGTTTCAAAAGCCTGGGTACTCCGAGAGCAGCCAACCACGAGCATCGCATTTTTTTTAAATGTATGCATGAGCTCGAGCGCTTAAACTTCGTCCGCACACATAAGCACAGGATGGGCGAAGGTCGCAGTGAAAGTGGGGGCACGAGCAACATTTTTACACGTACCATACATCTATACAAAAGTGTGCGCGCAACCTCTCTCGTCGTTCCGAGTACGCGCTCTTGTGTGCAGGCCTGCGAACGAATAACAGTAACCGTCACACTCGCTGACTTTTTTAGCTACGTCTGTGTGAGCTTAGAGTATATACATTATACATATAGATATAGTTGCTATATACGACCGACCGGCTGCGGTCGTGGCGCATCGGCCCCGTGGCTCGGCTCAAATTTATGGACGATGGGAATAGAGTCGTCAGAGGCTGGATTTTTAGCAAGTTAGTGGGTAAAGGATGTAGGTTATTGGATGACGATCGATCGAGGACTTTTCTGCGTTGAAGGTTTTCATTGGGTTTTATTATACTGTCTCTGGAAAAGGATAAGATTGCGATGAGAGTGCCTTTTAGAGATTTTAATCAAGAGGCAGGTATTTTTTTACTTTACTTTACGAGACAGAGAAATGGTTTTCATTTTATTGAACGATTACGACGCCGGAGTAATTTGCGACGAGTGGCGTTCTTTTTTTAATTAACAAAACAGTGTTTGCTTTTTGCGCTGCATTTTCCGTTACTTAATGGCCGATATTAGTTTTACGGCTTCACGTTTTAATAAAAAAGTGTGGCAGTGCTGCGGGTATTTTTATTTTACAGCTATTTTATTGCCGCTGGAATGACAAAGCGTACGTATTCCAATGCATTTTGATCAATTTATTCAATTTTTTCACGTTGGACTCTTTCTATGTTTAGTTTCCTGACGACGCAGATATTCCGCTCTACTATAATACCATGCAACTATATCGTAAAAGAGAATTAATGCATCATAGCTTCCGAAAACCAAAGACCGGAAGGAGAAAACACACGTAAACACTCATCGTCAGCGCACACGCTTCAACTCTATAGGAGTATATACAATCGGCGCTTCTGCTTCTACAAGACGATTAACAATTAAGCGCCGTGTTTGACGCGGTAACAGTACCGCCTATTATTTCAAGCAGGAGTGCGCGCTCGCGCATCCGTTAATCGCATAGGCGCCATACGCTTCTTCTTCCTTTCCTCTATTCTCTTCTTTTCTCTCTATACTCATACCTATACAGTCGCCAAGGAGTTGAGAATCTCATGCTGCTACTGCACACGTGAGAATCGTTATTTGGTTCCGAATGTATAATGCGTATATTTATTTGGTCGATCCCTTTTCGCGTGACTCTTCTGGCTCTGCAGAGAGAAACAGGAAGAATGGCCGTCCCTTCTTTATTTTCGCGCTCGCCTGGTTTTTGAGGGAGAGCTGCTGCAGCATACGCATCGCACGCGATGTGTGTGCGTCGAAAAGCGAGGATACGAGAAAATCGATATGCAAGAGGGTCCTGTTGCTGCTGCTGCTGCTGCCTGCTATTGCTACTGCGGCGACGCTTGAGAAATTCACGTGTATAACGTTTCCGAGACGTATTATTTGTGTTATGCGAAGCTGGCTTCTTTTTGTTGTTCCCGGCGGCTTTGTTGATACAATCGAAAGGTGCATATTGACGGAGGATGAGTCATGACATTATTCTTAGTTGTTAATCATCTCGGCGATAAGCTCCTTTTTGCTACTTAAAAAAAGAGGCAGGCAGATTAATCGATGAGTTAATTTGCATTGAATAACGAAGGTCGCTCGAGGTGAGTTTAATGTCTTCTCGGTACGACTGTTAATTTAATGAGATTTGAACGTAACTATTTTAGTTTTTTTTTATGCTATCGCAGTTAAAACAATTACTTTTTTGAAGATCTCTTCTAACTTCTTATTGTGTTATCCTCTGGAAATAGGGAGCGAAAAAAATCTAGAGCGCAAACAGAGCTGCTCCGGAAACTGACTAAAGCTGGCTGACCCGCGCGGAAGCTAAGTATGTCATCAATCTGATAAAAATATATTTACGTAACATACATATTTTTTAAAAAGATTTCGTCGGAAAAGACGATTTAGGAAAAGAGCATCGTAATTACTTATTTGAAACTAATAATACGGCAGAGAAAAAAGAGCTCAAGACTTTTACTTCGCGATATACAAGAATCGAAAAGTGTCGCAAAACGTGAAACCGTAAATAAACGGCTCAATTACTTAGAAACAGCGACGATAAATCAACCCGAACAGCACGGAAAATGTCCTTACAATCTGCGAACCGCGAGAGAAAAAAGGACAAGCATAAGCCGTTCGCTCGATCAATCAATTTCATCGTTATTATTTTTCGCCCGACAACAAGTCAATAAAAGGCGCGAACTTTTACTTTAGCGCTCGACTCCGTATACGTATCCCTGTCTCTCCCTCTTTGCCAAGACGACGGCCTTGCGAGAACGCAAGAGACCGAGATAAGACGCAAAAGGAGCGACAACGAGGGTGTGTGTCGTAAGGGCTTTATCTGGACGTGTATACGCACACGACTACACGCGAGTTGATGTATCGCGAGACCACGACCGACTGACATCTTTATAGATAGGAAAGTCTCGGCGTTCAGCCAATATTGGATTAGAAGAGCCAGTGCAAATATACGCGGGAAAAGAAAGACGGAGAAAAGAAGTAAGAGGGGCAGCAAGAGGAAGAGACGGCTTAACCCAGTGACGCGCGGGGTAATCATCATTGACGCGAGCAGCCCTTGACTGCGAATTGCGCGTAAGTAAGTAGTCAGGGTGCCCTTCCGAAAAAAAAGTTATCGGAACACGACGTGCGGAAACTTTATGAGGCGTGGAAGAAAAATTGCGTTGATCTCGTTCGGAGCTTCGTGGATTACTGAAGTATTTGTGTTTATAAATAAAGTGCGGTAATACAAGATTATTAGTAGGTAGATTAGACAGACGAGATTAGATATGCTACTTTTTGTGCAAGAATTTTAAATGATTGATTTGCAGATATAGACAAGTCGCAACTATATAGAATTTGTATTCGACACTATTAAAAAACTAAAAATATAAGACTTTCCGCACTAAAAACAGTAATTATTCAATACTTTTTCCTCTCTACTACAGCCAGCAAACAGAACGTCTAAATCAATACCCGCTCGAACAACAAAGCGCGACGATTTCTCGCGATCATCAGCTCTCATCTAACCGAGCCGTCAGTCTCCATTGGCGGCGAAACCTCGAAATTGCATACTCTGCCAGCAAGTCCACGCGCTCGCGTAGTACTATACTACTACTACTATACTAATATACACAGGAAAGTCGTCTCCTACATCCAAAGCGCTGCGGCGAACGAGGAAAAAGTAAAACGACTAAAGAGAGCATAACGAATAGCCTCGCGCAGATGGTGCAGCGCGAGTGACGATGACGCCGATCCCTTGAAGAAGAACGCGGACGACATCCCTGAGAATGGATTTCGATGCGGATCTCAGAGACTCTTTCTCTCTGATGGATTGGAGATCAAAAGTTTTCGAGGCTGCGGTGCACTTGATCGATCGTTAGAAAGCTGGCTTTTTGTTTTGTCTTCTTACTGCTATTAGCGATTGTCTGTATTATAATATTGATACGCAATTCTCGAAGCAAACTTTTTTCTCTACAGAATGTAGCTACCTGCGGAATAAAAAGAATAAAAATATTAAAAGAAGAAAAAAAAAAGATTCATGAAAATTTCAAGCTTTTACTTCGCGATAGCTTTCCCTCGATCCATCACATCGACGAAATCGGCGCGTCCAATCATTCCCCTTTCGCACGAAGGTCGTGAGGCAGTGTATACGTGTATATATACACACTTGCACACATAAGTCGTCTACCTCCGAAGATTGTGTACTTTTACTTGCAAATCGTGAAATCTCGGCGCAGCATCTCACTCTACACCGCATTCGACAGGTGCAGAAAGATAGAGAGAGAGAGAGAGAACTCGGACAAGTGAAACGGATGATCGAGCACGCGAGGTCCGTGACGACGAGGATGACGAGCTGCGGGACGGATTTTCGAGGAAAGAGCGCGAGAGTTTGAGTTTCTATGCGAAGGGGAAACCGCTACTTTGTGGCATGAAATCGATGACGTGGGATCCATAGATTGGCGCACTTTTATACGCATATAACTACTATGTCATGATTTGCACGCTATACCTCGGTGTATATACAGTTATCCTGTCGCAAGACGTATTTACACACTTGGCTTATACCAAAATACTATATATATATATATATATATAACCATAGCGTGAGAAAAAACAAAAAAACCTGCTGTAAACATTCGCAGCAATTATATCCAACTAGCATCGCAACACACATATGTATACATACACAAAGCCAAGAAGAAGAAAAAAAATGAAAAGTAGTCAGCGTAAAATTTACGTTCACTTGACTTCTAGATCGTGAACTTGGTCTATTGCACCGAGCTCGCGCGCGCGCGCAGCAAAAATGGAGCACGCTAAATTCCACGTAATTTAGCTGCGCGCACAAAGCAACCGTGAACACTGCAGAGACGACGGATTCCGTTGCGAAAAGCGGCCTGCGGTATAGGTTTTGCGTTCGATCTTTTTCAGCTGCATAATACTGTGTATATACTATAGTGTTCTCTGTGTACAGGAGATGTGTGTGTGTGTCTATAATATACCTTGTGGTTGCGCGGTGTCCTCGAGAGGTTGCTGCGCCCGTTGATGAGGACATTGTCGTTGTAAAAGGCGACGTCGCAGGGGGAAGGCGGCCCTACCGAGTACTCGGTGTCCGAGTCGTCGGTCAGCTGGACGGAGTCGATGTTTGATACGATCACGCCGCTGTTGTCGCTGGACTGCTGTAATGCAAAGAGATTTCGTTAGATTTATTGCTGCGATGAATCGATAGCACGGCAAAGAGAGGGAGAATATATTATTTTTCTATAGAAAAAAATGAACAAAGATCTTGTGTATAAATTATCATTGTATGCAAAGTTTCACGTTGCGGAGCTCTTGCGTAATGTTTAATCAACGCCGAAACTCTATATAGAAAAAATATCCGTATACGACAAAAAAATTAAGTCCCTCACTATTATATACACTCGGCTCTATCGATTTTGGCTCGCATAACGCATGCGATGCCTTATCGTAGGAAGACACCCAAGAGCCTCACCCCGATGACCTAAAAAGCTCCCGACAGACGAAAAAAAAGTCGCATTTCACACGGAAAAAGTGTATCGTCGACAATCGTCGGAGTGAGAGAGAGAAAAAACACACAGAGCGAAGCCGCTCACCGCGTCGTCGACCCACTTATTAAGACCGCCTTGCGCGAGGCGCAAATCAAATTTAGAGCGATAAATACGCGAAACGCACACATACACACAGCTGATGGCAATGAACTTGGCGACGTACAGCCGCAGAAGAAGAACCCGAGAACCTCGACGTTGGGTTCTCACGGGGTTCTCTCGTATTCGTCGCGTCTTATAGCTACTGCTATATACATACATACACTCTCCGCAGTTTCTCTATACTCGTCTCGCCCTCTGCAGAGCCGCCGCCACTTCCTGTCCATTTATTCTACTATTTCTTATCTCCTTTCCGCCGAGGCGTTTTGTGCAGTGTATGTATGTACATATACATGTATGGCGCGTTGGCTTCTTTTCTCTCTATGTCTCACTCTCCTTTCTCTCTATTGCGCGAGTATCTGGCTCGGCTTTTTTCGCGCTAATCCCTTATACATCTCGAGATTTTCGTAATACACGCGCTCTGTGTGCGAAAAATGCTGCTGCGCTATATAGCGATCGCTCCATTTACGATAAGTTACGCAGGAGCTATAGTGTACAAAATAGCTGAAACGCTCCCCGGCGTGCGAAAGCGTCTTCGTCTCTTCGGACGGCGATTTTATTCAGACAATTTGAATTTCTGCAGCCGCGAGAGAATGCGATGCTGTGTGTATACATGCGAGACGCTGAGAAAATTCCTCAATCCTTGCGTCGAAATTCCGAGGAGAGATTTTAAGCTGATGTATAATATTTTTTCCCCGCAGGGGGAGAGATGAGGAGATTTTTCAGCTGATCGGCTGCCTCTGATACTTTTGTGCCGAAATATAAGAGATGTATCGTGCTCAAGGATTGACGAGGGTTTTGGTGCTGGAATTTTTCAGAGCCGGTGCAGTTGACTTGTGTATATATGCGAGCGTCGATAATATCGATTATTTAATATATTGTGAGATTTTAGATGATGGAGAAACGAGAAAAGCATTTAGTTCGGGATTAAATTGACAGTTATAAAGCGAGTTCGATTGACGAAACGCATTATACACGCTCATTGTTTTTTTTCCCAATACCTTGGCGATCGATATTTTCTCTCTCTCAGCGTATCGTAATTAGGAAATCGACGAATTTATCGATGTATAAACAACTCCGAGAGACCCATAATTATTCGAGCAAAAAGTCGAGCAGCGGCAATAAAATCTCCCGAGTCATATTTTATTAAAATATATACATCTATACACCGTAAAACTTTATATCTCCCGAGAGAGTATAGTTCTTTTTTTTTTAATTTATCGCCAGAGTCATTAGTACTTCACTTCCTAATCGTTTTTGACAGCCGATCTTTCGCAAAAAGACTTTCTTTCTCCTTTTTCTTTTTCATGCCGAGAGACAGTAAAGCGCGTCGAGCGTATCTTCGCTTTTTTTATTGTGCCGAGAGAGCGATAATGATTCTGAAAAATAAATAACAATCGCGCGCAGTCATTTTCCAATTTATATCCTCGCTGCAGATTACACGATTTCTTATAATTACAAATCCGCGAATACACAGATCTACACGCGTAGTTAGGTAGGTTCCATCATCATAAGATGAAATTATAGTCAGCTTACATACTTCCATAAAATAGGATCAAGCGTACAGGTAAACGCGTATCACCATATCGCATTTAATCGATAAAGAAAAAAAAAATTGTCGCAAAAAAAAGAAGCCTGTGGCGAGTATACCGAGATCCGTCCACATCGTAATCAATTGTAGCCCCGATATCCGATCGCAGCTCGGTTTATTCTTCGCTTCTAAATTGATATCCTATCTTCGATGACTCATCGTTAAACACACTATACTATACACAACAGCAGTGCGCGCGTTGCACTCGCGGAACTCGAAAATTATTTTTCACTTTCCTCAACAACGACGCAGCGCTTTTGCGTAATTTTATTATACATGCGCTGCTGCAGCAGCAGCAGCATAAAAACTCGACTGCACTAACTCAGCGATAGGTCGTATTTTAAACTTTTACGCATATTCCCTGCGCGACGCAGTTGTAAAATTAAATGCTCGTGCGCAACGAAAGTGCATTACACGAGAGAGAGAGAGAAGAATAGCTAGAGGAAAAATTGCACTCGAGATGATCGGTAAAGTTTTTACGGCCGAAGCACGAGATCGCCCGCCGAAAGTTTCCTAACGATGCCCGGGCAATGATATAATAATAAAACGACGACGGACGTAAAAAGTGGATAGGTATATATGCATAAAACGAGAACGCTTTTGAAAGGCGCTCGCGCGATTATCTTTCAGGGCTCATTGACTGCTGCTGTCGTCGACGTTCGTTCCCTCTTCTCCTTTCGATCCGCAGCTGAGCGACTGATGCTGCTGCTGCTTTTTGGATGCATAAATTTGTCGAGCGTAGGCGTCGACGTTCCTTTTTCCTTCTTCTCTTTATATATACATGAATATATGTATGTAGGTATATAACACGTCGGAGGCGATTTTCAACTATGAATGCAGGAAAATTCGTGAAAGCATCATCGCAGGAATGACTCTGTATACGAGTGAGAGAGAAAGACCAAATGCAAAACGAGCGGAGCGTAGTCGTCTCCATTCCCGGAGAGAAACGCTCGGGGAAAAAATCTCAAAACTTCAGGCTCGACAAACGAGTTTTCATTCGAGTTAGTCCCGTCGTCGTCGTTGTCGTCACGAGAAATTCAGATAGGGAACGAGGCACCTGATTTCTCTTCTCTGTTTTTTAATCGATCAAGCGCTAATACAACTCGATACGAGTTTTGATTACAGGTGGAATTCGAGTGTCAGTAAACTTTTCGATATTATAAGAGATTAGGTGTCGTACGGTATGAGTAAGGATCTTTTTTTTTGTATACGTCGTTGGCAAAATGTCGCTCTTGAGTATTTACGATGTAACAAAAATATCATTCTCTCTCTCTCGTTTCTATACGCTGTTATAGTCGTCCAAGTACCTACTTACAATGACGAAAATGAATGACAGTTTATATTGTGCGCGAAATTGTAACAATTGCTCGACTTCCTACTACGCTTTATTACTGTATTTTAAATGCCGCTCGATTGTCACGCTTAATTGCATATTTTCGATTCAATTGTAATTTATCCTTCTCTCTCGCTCTGTGCTATCTTTCTCTCTCTCTGTACGTTGTACCATGTTTTTGCGACGCTGTTTTTCGCTCGAGCAGCCATGACTAGATGATTCTTTTATTTCTAAAAGCCTCATTATGCAATTGGCTATCGTGTAATCGAAAACTTTTCCGAGGAGAAATCAAAAGTCGTCTTATATCCATCATCACACGTACGCTATACAGTACACAAAGAAAGAAAAAAAAACAAAAATAACCAGGATCAAAACATTCCACATTGAAAGTGTGTATGTGTGTATGTACGTACAGCAGCAGTGGAGAGGCGCAAAGGGGGGAACGGCCGCGAGAGGTTCCGCGTAAAGTAACGTGCCACTTTCCGTTAGTGTCAACAAATTGTAAACCGTGTCGCGGAACGTTCACAACTTATCCGTTCCATCGGCGCGAATCTTCGCTCATAAAATTAATTTAGGACAATTTCCTTTTCCCCCGGCTGTAGATACGCAAACATCAGAGAGAACTCTCGCGTGGCGAAAAGCGTCGAGCTCCGCTGTTATTTATTCCACGATGGCTATGATGTACTTTGAGCAGGAATTTCTTTTCTAGATTTCCTTTTTTTTTTGTTAGTAAAACGATAATGTTAGATTCCTCTAAAAAAAAGTTGGAAAAAAAAATTAGATTTTAAATTTTTATGAATGAGTGGATGCTTATCGAAACGCATCCTCGTTTTATAAATATGAGAGTAGAGAATGACGTTGATAAAAAAGTCGGCCTTACCCTTGGTTTATCACGCTTCCTCTTGATGATTAAGCCGTCGTTCTCGATGTAGTCGGGAACATCTTTCCTGTTGCTGAAGTTGAAAACCATCGTGTTGTTCTGCTGATTCCATGGTTTTGAATCCCAAAGGCCACCACTGGAGTTATTCTTCTTCACTGGCTGTATTTCCTCAGCACTTTTCAAACTCACTACTACTTTTGTGGGTTGCTCGATGCTCTTTACGCGGTTGATCAGGTTCTTCTCTATCTCCCGGTTGCTTAGATTCTGCTGGGGCAGCTGAGTTTTGGTGGAGACCAAAGGTCTAATTATGCCGATTTGTTTTTGAGGTGGTGAGTTTGATGTCTCTGACTTCTGGGTTCTTATGGTTTTCGATTCGTTACCTTGTGAAAAACTAGTGGTAGTCGTTGATTTGATAAGGCTCAGGCTTGAGATGGCGCCAATAGGCTTGTTCTCAACAATATTGACATTCTCTTCTTTGCAAATAATTTCATCTACTATCTCTTCCTGGAGTCTCTCCTGTGGTTTAGTGGGAGACTCGGCAGCTGTTGGGATGATTTCTGAGGCAACAGGTACACTCTCTGATTCCGGAGAACAGGGAGACTTACATTTCTCTTCTGCTAATTTTGATAATACAACCTCACTCTCCGGAGACTTTTCCTCAGCTGGCTGTGCAGTGGAGGTTGACCTGGGCAAGTAATTCTTGATTGCAGGATGATCGTTGAAACTAAACTGCACCGTCATTCCTGCTTTACTTATATTATCCAAAGCAGATTTAGAAACTGTTCTAGGACTATCAACTACTGATTCTACACTTTCATCAAAACTTTCAACGAGCACAGTTGATCCCGGTGAAGAAGGAGAGGAGTCACTTAGCTTAGACACTTCATTCGCAGCTTCTTCTGCATTTTGATTATTCATTTCTACTGTAGTTTCTTGCACTTGTTCCACAGAAGGCTCGTCCTTCTCTTGTTCAAAATCGAGTTTTGGCAATTCTGAAGGTACAGGAAGTTTGGGTTGGTCTTTTGCATTATTTGAAATTGGCGTAGAATTCACAATAGGCTTCTGCAAGAAACTGGAAGGTGATTTCGGTATATCTGGCTTTGGAGACAATGGAGATTGGACCTTGGGTGGTGAAGTTCTTGGCGATGGAATTGGTGTTGTCGTGGGTGATTTTATATCTAGTGAAGACACTTTTGCTTTTGCTGCCGAAGGCTCTGGGCTTGGTACCGGTGAGAATTTGAACTTGTTGAAAGAAGGCTCCGGCGACGAAGATGGAGAGTAAGACTTCTCTATCTGCTGGAATTTACTAACTACTGAGGAGACGGACTGCACTATAGGCTCTGTGATGACGCCGTCATTGTGATACGAATCTTGACTGTTCTGCTGCTCGATCAGCTCAGCAGTGGGCTTGCGCTGAATGATTATCTTCCTAGGAGAAGTGGACATTTTGGAATTGCCATTGACAAAGGGTTTTGGTTGCAGAGGCGGCTTTGGAATGATTTTCTTTTGGTTTTGAGCCTTGAACGTGTCGTTAATAGTCTTAAAGGTAGCAACTTTTGCAGCGACTTCACCCCTTGGCTTGAGTTTCTTGACAGAAGAACTCTCAAAAATGCGCATATTGTTTTTGACTAGATCTGGTGGTGGTCTCTCAGTGTCTGCCAGCACGGGCTTCACTCTCTTGGGCTTGTTGATGGGTTTCAGTCTGTCCTTGTCAAGGCGGTTCTCGATCTTCACAGTGGTTCTGTCCACCAGGATAATGTGATCGTTCTCCTGCTTGAAAACATTGGATGCAAAGCGGCTGGAGTGGTTCTGAGTGACAGCCTCCTCGGGTGCAGAGTTGTACCTCATCAGAGTTTCCACGCTCCTGGCCCTCTTCATGGACTCGTTGCCTCTGGCAGCATTCCTGTACCTCTCGACTTTGGCAGCGGCGCCGGTCACGTTCTTTTTGGCATACCTCCTGGTCTTCTCCGCAGCCTCGTCCTTGTGGTCCAGCAGGTCTTCCAAACTCGCGGCTCTCCTGAAGCACTGCACCGACGCGCGGTTCTTGTTCATCTCGCGCAGAGTCATGTTGAGGTACTTGCTGCGAAGCTTGTGCACAATACCGGGTCCGTACTGGAGCTCCTCGGAGCTGTCGCTCTCGCAGTCCTCCTGCTGCTTGGTCCTGGAGGGCGCGACGATGTCGAGCTTGGCGTTGTTGGTAGCCCGCATCTTGTTGGCGAGCTCGACGATGTCGAGGACTTCCTTGGAGGCGGCTCTGCACTTGCCGCTGGCTGGCGGCGGCCTGCTACTGATAAACTCGTCCGCGTCGGTAGATAACGGAGCGGCGTCCGGCGCTTCGAGACGCATATCTGAGCTGGCTGCTGCTGCTGCTGCTACAGGCGCTGCAGCATCGTCGGCCGACGACGGTATGGCTGCTGCTGCTAGTAGCGCGTTGTTGCTCGGCAAGTCCGGCGCGGCCCCACTACTACTGGTACGCGAGGAGGAGGTGGTGCTGGTGGTGGTGGTGGTAGCGGTGGACGACCTAACTAAACTGGATGAGGTAGAGGTAGCAGCACCGTTGGCTGCAGCGCCGAGGAGCTTGCTCTGTTTGCGACGCTGGATGAGCTCGCGTTTCCACTGGGGCACCTCGACGAGGTCGACGCTGCTGCAGGTCGAGGAGGTCGGGCTCGTCAGTTCGGCGGCAGTGCCAACAACGCCGCCGCCGCTGCTGATGGAAGCCATCTTCTCGAGCTTGGCGCGCGCGAGCCTCTCCCTTTCTCTCCTTTCTCTGCCCCTCTCTCTCGCACACACACACACACACTTGCTCGCGCTCTCCTTTTCTCGCTCCCGCTGCCGTTTGTCTCGCTGCTGCTCCCCTCGTCTCGCAGATATATTATACTCTTGTGTGCGCTCGCTCGCGTGTATGCGTGTATATACGTGTTAGCAATATACAACACGATTTATATATTCAATACTACACACACGGAGAGTATAAACTTTCTATTTCAATTCCATTTCCTTTGATTGTTGTTGTGCTCGGCATCGCAGCGGCGACTACACCTCCTCCCCGCGGCACTTTCATTTTTGATCTCTCGCCGATCTGCATATGTATTATATACTTGTTACTTATTTATATTTTAAACACTGCTCCGTATGTTGTTTATACTGTAAGCACACACACACACTGTACATGCACTATAACTATATATAATATCTTATCACCGCCGCCGCAGATAATTTCCTTTCAAGCTCGACATCGCAGCAGCATCATCGAGCAGCCGCTGGTCCACTCTTCCCGAGCTGCTGGAGCGCCCAGCCCTGCTGCATCACAGCCGCGAGTATGTATACATGCGCACACAGTGTCAAGCTCGTCGTCGTCAGTGTGTATATATGCGCGAACTTGCGTCCTTTTCTCTCGTCGCGGATATATATCGGAGCAGCTAGCAGTAGAGCACCTGCGCGTGGGAGTGTGCGTGCGCACTGTGCGCGAGAGACTGTGATCGGCGGCTATATGGAGACTGACTACATATGGGGTCGTTCCTGTGCCGCCGCCGCCGCTTCTCTCTGTACAGTGTGTATACTTACTTACTTGCTGTGTGTGATGTGAGAGAAAACTGCCGCCGCTGCTTTCGCGCATACATATGTGTGTGTGTATGTGTGCTGGTTAACTGGTTAGGTACCTCTAGAGCCTTTTTGCTTTCTTCGGGTTGCCGTATTGCGCGCCGCCGAGTGTCATTGCACCGGGCAATCTGAAATTGAAACGTGCGCACGTTTTATATATACCTATAGATTGATTTATTAATCGTATACAGTTATCGTGGAATAATAAAATTTTCATATCGGAGCTTGCGAACATTATACTGCATAACCGATCTATCCGCCGGCAACGTCATTATTTATTATCTCGACTATACAATTATCAAGAGCAGCGCAGCGGCGGCATTATGATTTAACATTTTATTATTCGACAGACGAGGTATTATTACACCTCTATTCCGCACTATATCTATATACACGTTATGTAACGGCCGCAGATATTATATTTTGCAATGGCAAGTAGTAGCGAAATTGCGTGCCATTGGCATCAGCATCATCAGCGCGAACCGCACACGAAATGTATATCATATATAATAATATAATATTCTGATGTATAATTGAATGATGATATGCCTCTTGCGCGGATTTTCTCTCTCTACACACCAAGCGAGAGTTTGGTATAGGTGTATTATTATGTTTTGAGGAAACTTTTCGGAAAATTACAATATAATATGCGAGAGTATATTAGTGTGGTGTAAGCTCTAAGCGATTTTTTTATCGTTATAATTGATGCAAATGAGCGCGCGGCAGCGGCGGCGTTCTTAAAAGTATAAATTTGCGAAAAAGTTTATATAATAAACGATAATTTGCGTAGCGTGATGACGAAAGCCGACGGATTGCTCTTTCGAAATAATCAATCGATATACAAAAACTTTCTTTTTTTTTACCAATAATAATAATAATTATAATCTTCACGCGAATATTCGTTGCAACGAGAAATTAGAAATTACACTCGGAGTTTTTTAACGGGTTATGCAGTTTTCAAGTACTTACCTCTTGTAATAGGCGCATCTTTGTCCGCTGCTGCAGCAGCAACTCGCAAAGTTTGCTCTTCCGTCAAGTGTTAATACCGCAATCAACGTTTACGATCTTCTCGCGCACACTCCAGAAGACGACGCATCTCTCGGCGCCGATAAGCGAGATACAACATGTGCCGGCGCGTGCCTCCGGATCAAGCGCATCGTGGAAAAGTGTGTGTCAAGTGTACACCTGTATATGTATGTATATATTAGGTGGGTCTACGTAGAGAGAAGATCCCGCGTGTTTTCGAATATAGCGTGCGTTGGTACGACAATATATATAATACGAGAATATGTAAGTAACATACTGCATACAGCAGCGCCGCGCGGGTCACGTCGTGCAGTTCTCACGCGGACTACTTGGAACCGCGGAACACAAAGAACCAGTTTCGCAACGGGAAGGGAACCTGATTCTCTCTCACTTCTTGGGCTGATGATGCGAGGCTTTTAGCTCGCTATTGAGGAGTATGTAGGAGCAGCGCCTAATACGGGACGATAATACTTTGTAAAAGCTTCGATGAATTGCATGAATTGATTATATAGATGTATACTGTTAGGTAGTTGAAAACGTTTACGATGATTCGCGCACGGCACTTTCGCGTATAGCATGACGAAATGTGTGTGATCGTAATTATCTAATCAAGAAGCACCACGCATCTCGCAAACAAGTGGTGGCGCTGCGTACGCTTTTTCGTACGAAATAGTCTAAACTTACCATAGCCAATGCCCCCACCCCACTAACGAGTTCCCAACATGTCCCTTCCTGTGCGCATGCTTGGCTTGTAGTTGTCCGCATTGCTCCGTAACGAGCGCATCGAGTTATCACGTAACCGGACGTTTATTTAGCAAGAACGCAGTTTTACAAAGTCAGTTGCTTGGCGAAATTGAGTGCAGCCGCATCGTTGTATTTTTGTTTCATCGAAGAAGTATACAGAAGACAACGGCATGGCTTCGGCTACTTCAGAAGTGGAAAACAGTAAGTAAACAAACACTTTTAGGTTAGGTTTCAAAGTACACGCCCTGGGCACTGCGCTTGTATGGAAGTTGTTTTGATCAAGCTTGTGTGAATGACTCGGCACGCGTTGCGCGACATTTCGAAATGCTGCATCATCTCAATTTTGAGTACAGTTGTTTAGAAAATTATTTGTACTAGTTTTTGTTAAAAAGTATTATGTATAAATAGTAACATTCATTTCAATTTTTAGGAGTTACTGCAGACGATGTTGAAGTCAAAATTGAATACCCAGAAATTGATGTTGAAGAAGACAATGCAAGTGACTTTAGGTCGAATGTAAGCATTGAACAAGTAAGGAGGACATCTGGTTACGCTGTGCTGCATCATGATATTCATGATGCAGTTTACAATTTGTGGACATCAAAGGCTACATCATGTTTGATAAGCCAGTACAAGAAATATCGATCAATGGTTGGACAATCAACGCAGTTCAGGAGTCTCAGAGATATGTTTGATATAATATCAATAGAAATGCAGAAAAATGGCTTCTACTTCAGCCCACAGAAATGCGAAAACAAATGGAGAGTTTTAGAGCGTAAGTACAAAAATTTAGTAATGAGAGAGATGATGAAAAAACCTGGTAGAATAAAGCACTACGGACATTGGGAACATAAAAAAGCATTGGATGAAATTTTTAATGAAAAGAGAAAGTCTGTCTACTTACAAGAGAGCGAGTATCCACCAGTGGGCAATTCAACAAAGTACGCATTAATTTTACCAAAGCCAGTAAATGTATCATCTCAGGCTGCAGCGGATACAAATGAAAAGTCCAAAAAGGATGCTGAAGAAGCTAAACGACTGGCAAATATGGAAGCTAGTGACCCACTGGCTATACCACCAACTGTTGTAACAACAGAGAGTCTAGTAAAATCACCAAAAAAGCAATCGACCGTCTCTTCTCTTGAAAAGTTATTAGAAGATTTAAAGCATCAGTTAGAAGAGTCTGAGAAGAACAAAGAAAGAAGGCATCTGGAAAAAATGGAACTGCGTGAAAAAGAACTTCAGGTACAGGAGAGGTTGTTAAAAATAAAAGAACAAAAATTAGAGTTACAAAAACATAAAGTTCTTGCTATGGCACAAAGTCTCAAGTTGAATCTCTAATCATAGAATTGAGTTTTGACGCCAAAGTTTAACATACATCACTCCTTATTGTTAAAGAACATAATTATTAGTGTTGAATTATTATGAGAGAGACGAGAAAGAGACTAATAGCCGATATATTTTTTAAAACATTTTTGAAGAATGTTGCTAAACTCTGAAACGTAGTCGACTTACCATAAGAGTTTCTGTAGATGAAGCGTGTGTAAGTGCTTGCAACAACCGGTAGATGGAACCTTGAT